>PVIA01014814.1:0-25352 GCA_004024845.1 Tonatia bakeri | reverse complement strand
AGAAGGCGCTCCTGCCCTTTGTAACAACATGGATAGAACTGGAGAGCATTATGCTAAGTGAAATAAGCCAGGCGGTGAGGGACAAATTCCATATGATCTCACCTTTAACAGGAACCTAATAAACAAAAGAAAAAAACAAGCAAAATATAACCAGAAATATTGAAATTAAGAACAAATTGACAGTAACCAGAGGGGAGGTGGGAGGGGATAATGGAGGGAAGGGTTTTCAGGAACAACTTTAAGGACACATGCACAAAATGAAGGAGTGGGTGGAAGCAAAGGAAGGAGGTGGGTTTGGATGAGGTAGGGGGGAGTCATGGGCGGTAAATGCAAACAATTGTAATTGAATAACAATAATTTTTTTTTTAAAGAACAAACTGGCAGAAACAGTGGGGATGGATAACAGGAAAAGGAAAGGGGAAGTGTCCTCAAGGTGCATGTATAAAGGACACATGGACAAATCCAAAATAGGGCAGGATCAAGGGTGGCAGGTGGGGATGGCTGGGGCAGGGAGGAGTGGTGGGGGCAAAATGAAGACAACTGTACTTGAACAAATAAAAATATAAAATAAAATAATAAATTAAAAATGCTTTAACTTGGGGAAAAAGATTCACTTTATATATTGAGGTGCATAAATATTTACAAAGATATATCTCCATGTTACATTGTTCTTTTATCATTATATAGTGTCTTTCACTGTTTCTTAATATATAATCTCTGGATTAAAGTTTATTTTGCCACATATAAGTATTGTTATCCCAGCTTTTAAAGTTTTTATTTGCAAGACACATCTTTTTACATTCCTTTATTTTTCTTTCTGTGTCTCTTTCATACTGTTAGATAGCATATATGTAAGTCTTGTTTTCTTATCACTTCATCTACCCTATGCATTTTTATTGAAATATTTAAGCAATTTATATCCAAAGTGATTTGGGGGTGGTCAGAGAAGATGGAGGCTGAGATCACTTGCTCTTGCCTCTAACTCAGATTCTCAACTGTTCTTCCAAGAAATAACCTGAACAATCAATGAAATCTTAGCTGATATAAAGTTTGGCAACCAAGGAGTACAAAAGACACTTCACAGTGGGGAGTGAGGAGATTTTATAGATTGAAAGGGAAATATCTCATATGTGGCACCTGCAGCGGTGGAAAGACTAGTCACAAATTTCTGCTTTGCAGCTCCCTCCTCTCCCGGGACAGAGAACCTCTAGACCTAGGCTGAGAGTGATTGGCAGGATATATGAAGTTGGGGAGATGCAGGCTACACACACAAGTGAGCAACATGCCCATAGCTGCAGTATCAAATGCCAACCAAAAGAGTGCTGGAGAGAGGGGTCTCTATGTGTACCTGTGTCAGGCAGAGGTAAGCTGTGGCCAGCTGTGACAGAGGCTTTTGGCTTTTCGGAGAGGTGTTATGTTTGGAGAACTGGACAGTGACTTGGTACAGCAGTGGTTGTTCCCAGAAAAACTATTTAAAAGTGGAGCTGAAGCATGCTGGGTAGGGACCCCATGCACAGCTGCCCAGCCAGCAAAGAGAAAAGACTGCAAGTGTGGTTTGCTCTCATTGAATACAGCCGGGCAGAGAAATCAGAAAGTTGCACAGCAAGGGGATTTCTGGGCCTCATTCCAGTGCAGCTAGTAGGCCAGAGGCTACCCAAAGTGGAGAGTCTGGAACTGGGTCTGCTGTGAGGGCAGTGGGCAAGGAACAAGATGGGCAAGAGTTGAGCACCTGTGGTTATTTACAGCCAGGCAGAGTCACCTTCCCTACCAGAGTTCATACCTCGGAGAATAGAAAGGTGCACCCAGACCCCACATCCTGCCATATTGCAAGTACCACATCCAACAATGGGGAAGCTCTGCAAAACAGGCAAATCAGGCTCAAAAACCCCCTGCAGGGTTCATATCTGCAGGACAAAGATAGAAAGAGAAATGCCTGAAGTACCCATTTTGAACTCCTCTCAGGGAGACAAAATACACTGGTTCCTAGGGCCCTATTCCACTGAGACCAGCAAGACAGAGAGATCATAAATCAGTATATCAAGGAAGAATCAGGGCCCCACCCTGCCTTGGCTCTCACACTGAGCTGCCATCAGCACCAAGCAGAAAATAGCTGATTCTCATACACAGATTGGCTCCTCCCTTAAAATGGGCAGTTAGTTAATTAAAAACTATACATTATTGGAAATAAGCTGGGACAGACTAAGCCAGGTGGTATAATGGCAAGGGGGACACACTCACAATTATCCCAGAAGACTGAACAGTGACTCCCAGGGTAGATTCAGGGGTCCGCCCCAATCACAACAGAAGTCCCCTCTGGAGGCAACTGAAGGTGATCATGCAGTGCTACCAGAAGTTAGAAGACCTACCCCTGGAAACTGAGCTGATAAAAAGCCAGAAGCAGATCCAGAAGGAGAAGACAGAAGGCAAACAACAAAATCTGCTGAGACAAATTCCACTTCATTCTTCTTCAGAATTTATTGTTTTCTCTCATAGATGTGTTTAACACTTCAACTGTATTCCAACTAACTCTCTATTTTTGTCTTTTATTTTTTATTCTTTTTATTTACAGTTTTATATTTTATTTTATTTTTATTTTAAATATTACATTGTATCATTCCTTTTTCTTACTCCATTTTACCTTCTTCTTACCCTTTCATATTTTTGTTTTAAAATATACTTCCCCCTTTTCTGTGCCTTGTTCCTATTATTTACCATTATTATTTGTCCTTCCTCTATACTCTCAAAATCATTTTTCTTACCTTTAGTCAGCTCACATTCTGTTTCCCCTTAGTATTCTTATTTTCCTTCCAACTTTAAAATCAGTGCTTGTTTGGCATGGATATTGTAGTTATTGTTTTTTTTCTGCCTTGTTCTTATTTATTCACTATTTTTTCTTTCAATTTCTAAGTTACTCTCCCCCTGTTTCATTATGTTATGCTTTCCTCCTGCCCTTACTTATTAGAGTTTTGAATGTTATTTTTTTTTTGCCTCTAAGCATGGATTCTATTACTTATACTCTTGTTATTCCTCCTCCTTCTTAACTTAAAATCATTTTTCTTTACTGTAGTCATTCCTTATTCTATTTCTTATAATATTCTTATTCTCTTTCACCTTTATTAATTGTTGCTTATTGTTGTTATTGACTTTTCTGTGGTTTTTCTTCAATTTAGTTCCTATCGGTTCACTATTTTTTAATTTTATTTCAAACCTCATATTATACTTTTGCCTTTTCTTACTCCATTTTTCCATTACTTTCCCCCTTTTCACTTACATTTCAAATTCTATTTTCTCCCTTTGTTTTGCCTTGTTTCAATTCCCTACATTTATTATTTCTCCTCCCTGTTTCCCCTCAAAATCATTTTTCTCTCCCTTAGTCATCTCATATTCTTTTTTTCTGTCTTACAATATTCTTTCTTTCCACCCATATTAAACTTTGCTCACTTGCTGTTGATATTGTTGATGTGGAAGGAGGAATTTTTGCTGGCAGGGGTTTTGTTTTCTGAGTAGTTTTGCTTTGATTTGCCAGTACCTGAACAACAGCATACAAGAATACAAGACACGGTGGGAATTGGGATTGTCAGTCAGCCAGCTGGAGGGGAGAACACATGGTGAATGAGCCATCAATAATTAAAGCACAACTACAATAAGAGTGACCAAATAAATTGAATAAAGAGCATCCTTAGAGCCTCCATATCAGCAAATTAAAGATACTATACCACTGAGTCCCACAGAATACCTACCACAAATACCATCTGCATGAGGATGGGCAGTTAAAACTGAGAAATCTGAGATACAGAAACAAACAAAAAGTCACCTAAAATGGGAGGACAAAGAAAAAAAATCCCCAACTGAAAGGAAATGCTTAGAAAATGAGCTAAATGAATTTCAGGCAAGCAATTCATCAGACATAGAGTTCAAAATAATGGTTATAATGATGCTCAAGAAATTCAGTGAGAACTACAAGGAAACTTATGACAGCTACAAGGAACTTATGGCAACAACAGCTGCGTGAAAAAGGACATAAAAACTGTGAATAAGACCAGGAAAAATTAAGAATACAATATCAGGAATGAGAAATACACTAGAAGGAATTAAAAGCAGGCTCAATAAATCAGAGGACTGAATCAGAGAGCTGGAAAACAAAGAACAAAAAAAAATTCAGAGGAAGAACATTTTAAAAAAGACACAGAATGAATGAAGATAGTATAAGGGAGCTTCATGGCAACATGAAATATAACAACCCTTGCATCATAGGAATATAAGAAGGAGAAGAAAAGGGGCAAGGGATAGAGAATCTGTTTGAAAAAATGACAGAAAACTTCCCTAACTTGGTGAGGGAAGAAATTATGCAAGTTCAGGAAGCATGGAGAGTCACAATTAAGAGGAACCCAGAGAGGTTCATTCTAAGAAACATCATAATTAAAATGAAAAAATTTAAACACATAAAGAGAATCTTAAAGGCAGCAAGAGAGAAACAGCTACTAACACGCAAGGGAACTCAGATAAGGCTATCAGCTGATTTCTCAACATAAATAGTACAAGCCAAAAGGGACTGGCATGAAATATTCCAATTATTTAAAAGCGAGAACTTGTAACCAAGACTACTCTAGCCAACAAGACTCTCATTTAAAATGGAAGGTGAAATAGAGAACTTCCCAGAAAAAGAAAGCTAAAAAAGTACATCTTCACCTATCCAGCACTGCAACACATGTTTAAGAGATTGCTATAAAAAGAAGAGAAAGAGAGGAATGCAAATATGGAAAAATGACAAAGAATAAGTGCTGATAAATAATAACCTTAAACATAAATGGATTAAGCATTCCAATGAAAGGACATAGGGTGGTTGAATGGATGGGAAGACATAGCTGTCTACAAGTGACAAACCTCAGAAAAAACAATGTGCACAGGCTGAAAGTGACAGGATGGAAAAACATACTCCAAGCAAACAGGCATGGAAAGAAAGATAGAATAGCAATACTTATATCAGACAAAAGAGACTTCAAATAAAAAGCCATAAAAAGGGACAATGAAGGTCACTACATAATATGTAAAGAAATAGTACAACAGGAGGATATGACCCTTGTAAACACATATGCACCCAACATAAGAGCACATAAATTATAAAGAAAATCTTGGAGAACTTCAAGAAATGTATTAACAACACAGTCATAGTATGCTATTTTAATACTCCATTGTCAACAATGGATATATCATTCACACAAAGAATACATAAGGATATTGTGGCACTTAAAGGCACTCTAGATCAAATGGACATAATCAATATATACAGAAACTTTGACCCCAAAGAAGCAAAATATACATTCTTTTCAAAATCACATGGAACATTTTCAAAGACAGACCACATGGAAGTATACAAAACAAGCCTCAAGAAATTCAAGAAAACTGAAATCATATCAAGTATGTGCCCAGATCACAATGGCTTGAAACTACAAATCAACTTCAAGAAACAAACTCAAAAACATTCAGACACACGGAGACTGAAGAACGTGCTATTAAATAATGAATGGGTTAACAATGACATCAAGGAAGAAATAAAAAATTATCTACAAAAGAATGAAAGTGAACACACAGGAGCCCAAAACCTATGAGACACAGCAAAGGCAGTCCTAGGAGGGAATTTCATACCAATAAATGCCTACCAAAAGAAGATAGATAAATCTCAAATAATCTATCCCTATATCCAAAAAAGCAAGAGGAACAAAAACAAACAATGCCCAGGGTGAATAGAAGAAAGGAAATAATCAAAGTCAGGGAAGAATTAAATGAAATAGACACTAAAAGAACAATTTAAAGGATCAGCAAATCCAAGAGCTCATTCTTTTTTTAAAATTTTAATCATTGTTCAAATACAGTTTTCTCCCCTTTACTCCCAATCCAGCCCACCCACCCCTCCCTCCCAACTTCCCTCCCATTACTACCCTCCCCCTAGTTTTTATCCATGTGTCTTTTAACTTTGTTCCTGTAAACCCTTCCCCTTTTCCCCTGAAACTCCTTCTTCTCTCTCCTCTGGTCATTATTTAAATAAATAAACAAAATTGACAAGATCTTAACATGATTTATTAAGAATAAAAGAGAGAAGATCAAATAAATAAAATCAGAAATGAAAGAGAAGTTACACCCAATACCATAGAAATACATTGGATTGTAAGAAATTTCTACAACCAACTATATGTCAAGAAACTGGACAACCTGGGCAAAATGGACAGATTTCTAGAAACATACAAGCTTCCAAAACTCAATCAGGAAGATGCACAAAACATTCTGCATCTGAATAGATTGATAACAACTAGTGACATTGAAGCAGTAATCAAAAAACTCCCAAAAGCACACAAACACCCTTGACCAGAAGGATTCACAGGAAAATTTTACCATATATTTAAGGAAGAACTAGTTCCTCTCCTCAAAATATTCCAAAAAATTCAAGAACAGGGAAGACTCCCAAACTCTTCATGAGGCAAGTATCATCCTAATTCCAATACCAGGTAATTAAACAACAAATAAAGAAAACTACAGGCCAATATCTTTGGCCTCAACAAAATCAGTATTTTGAAATACTGATTCAGAAATACATTAAAAAGATCATACACCATAATCAATTGGGATTCATCTCAGGGATTCAAGGATGGTACAATATTCAGAAATCACTAAATATAACACACCACATAAAAATATGATAGTAACAAGAGGTGAGGTGAGGTGGGAGGGGAAAATGGTGGGGTAAGGAAAGAGTAGTCAGGAACATGTATAAAGGACACATGGACAAAGACAAAGGAGGTTAGGATCAAGGGTGAGAAGTGGGAATGGCTGGGGTGGAGAAACTGATGGGAGGAAAAATAAATAAATGTATCAATATTTCAACCATTCAAAAAAACATGATGGATAAAAATCACGTGATCATACCACATGATGCTGATAAAACATTTTAGAAAATCCAACACCTGTTTATGATAAAAAAAAAACTTAGCAAATGGGGAATAAAGGAATCATACCTCAACATAATAAAAGCCATGTATGAGAAACCTACACCCAACATTATACTGAACAGGCAAAAATTAAAAGCTTTCCCCTTAAGATCAGAAGAAAATAAGGATTTCTGCTTTCACCACTCTTATTCAACATAGTAATGAAAGTTGTAGCCACAGTGATCAGACAAGAAAAAAATATAAAAGTCATCAAAATTGGAAAAGAGGGAGTGTAACTGTCTTTATTTTCAGAGGATATGATAGTGCACATAGAAAAACCTAGTCTCCACCAAAAAAACTACATGACCTAATAAGTGTATTCAGCAAAGTAGTAGGATACAAAGTCATTATTCAGAAATTGATGGCACTCTTGTACACAAACAATGAATTATCAGAAAGAGAAACTAAGGAAAATAACCCTATTTACCACAGCAACAAGAAAAAGAAATACCTGGAAATAAATTTAACCAAGGAAGTAAAGGACCTATAATTGGAAATCTATAGAACACTAAAGGAAGAATTTGAGGATATACACATAATTGGAAACATATACCATGTTCATGGATTGGAAGAATCAATATCATTAAGAAGTACATATATCTAAAGATTTAATCCAATTCCAAATAAAATACCAATAACAAATTTCACTGATCTATAACAAATATTCCAAAACTTTACATGGAACCAAAACAGACTGTAAATAGCCTCAGCAATCCTGAGAAAGAAGAACAAAGTTGGAGGGATCACAATACTTGACATTAAACTATATTATGAGGCCACTGTAGTGAAGAATGTCTGATACTAGCATAAGAACGGACAAATAGATCAATGGAACAGAATAGAGAGCTCAGATATAAACTAATGTCTCTATGGTCAATTAATATTCAACAAAGAGGGCATGAGTATACAATGGAGTAAAAACAGTCTCTTCAATAAATGTTGTTGGGAAAAATGAACTGTTACATGCACTAAAATCAAAGTAAACCACAAACTTACACATACACCAGAATAAACTTTAAATGGATAAAGGAATTAAATACATCATAATACCATAAAAGTCCTACCGAAAATATAGGCAGAAAAATTTCAGACATTGTATGTAGCAAGATTTATTTTTGCCAATATATCTCCTAGAGCAAGATAAATAAAGGGAAAAAATAAACAAAATGGGACTACATCAAACTAAAAATCTTCTGCATGGTTAAGAAACCATCATCAAAATGAAAAGGGGACCAACTTTGGGAGAACTTATTTGCCAATGATACATCAGACAAAGGTTTGATCTCTAAAAAATATAAAGAACACATGTGACTCAATACCAACAAGATAAACAATCCAATTAAAAATAGGCAAAGGACCTGAATAGACACTACTCTAAGTGGGACATAAAGAGGGCCCGAAGGCATATGAAAAGATACTTTACATCACTAGCCATTAGGAAGATGCAAATGAAAAACACATTGAGATTCACCTCACATCAGTCAGAATGGCCATCATTAATAAATCATCAAACAAGTGCTGGCAGGATGTAGAGAAAAGAGAACCATAGTACACTGCTGGTGGGAATGCAGACTGGTGCTAACACTGTGGGGAAAAGTATGGAATTTCCTTTAAAAAATGAAAATGGAACTGATTTTGACCTAGCAATTCCACTGCTGGGAATATAACCTAAGACTTCTGAGCACCTATTCAAAAGAACTTATGCACCACTATGTTCACAGCAGCACTAGTTACAATAGCCAAGTCCTGGGAATAGCCTAAGTACCCATCAGTAAATGAATGGATCAAAAAACTGGGGTATATTTGCACAATGGAATACTATGCAGCATAAAAAAAAGAACTCCTACCTTTTGTGACAGCATGGATGGAATTGGAGAGTATTATGTTAAGTGAAATAAGCCAGTCAGAAAAAGACAAATACCAGATGATTTCAGCTATACAAGTGGAATCTAATGAACAAAATAAATTAATGAACAAAATAGAACCATAGGAATTGAAACATGGAGCAGATTGAAAGCAACCAGAGAGGAGAGGAACAATGGTGGAAAGACAGGGGAGGGCGGAAGACAAAGAACATGTATGACAACATTGTGGGAACTGACTATAGGAGCCAAGGGTGGGATGGGCAGGTGAGGGCAAAGGGAACAAATTGAGATAACTGTAATAGAATAACAATAAGAAATGATTAAAAAATAAATGTCATGCCATCATAAAAGTCCTAGAGGAAACATAGGCAGGAAAATTTCAGATATTTGACATAGCAATATTTTTGACTATATATCTCCTAGGACAAATGAAATAAAGGAAAACTAAATAATGGGACTACATCAAACTAAAAAGCTTCTGCATGGCTAAAGAAACCATCATCAAAATGAAAGGGAATGACTGTATAGGAGAACATATTCGCCATGATACATTGCACAAGGGGTCTGATCTCCAAAATGCATAAAAAACTCATAGGACTCAACACCAAGAAGACATAAAATCCCATTAAAAAATGGGGAAAGGATCTAAATAGACACTTTCCCAAAGAGGACATACAGATGGCCCATAGATATACTAAAAGTCACTCAACATCACTAGCCATCAGAGAGATGCAAATTAAAACCACAATGAGATATCACCTGACATCTGTCAGAATATCTATCATTAATATATCAACAAACAACAAGTGCTGGTGAGGATACAGAAAAAAGGGAACCCTAACACACTGTTTGTGAGGGTGCAGACTGGTACAGCCATTTTGGAAGATAGTATGGAATAGCCTTTAAAAATTAAAAATGGAACTGCCTTTTGACCTGTTTCTGGGAATATACCTTAAGAATCTCAAATCGCCAGTTCAAAAGAATTTATGCATCCATGTGTTCATAGTGGCACTATTTACAATAGCCAAGTGATGGAAACAGCCTAAGTGCCCATCAGTAAATGAGTGGATCAAAAACCTATAATACACTTACACAATGCAATCCTACGCAGTAGAAAGAAAGAAGGAACCCCTACATTTTGCAACAGCATGGATGGAACTAGAGAATATTATGCTAAGTGAAATAAGCCAGTTTGTGAAAGACCAATACCATGTGATCTCACATATCTGAGGAATCTAATGAATAAAATAAACTAACAAACAAAAATAAAATCACAGGCATGAAAACATGGAACAGACTGTTAGTGAGTGGATGGCAAGGGGCTAGACAAGAACATTTATGACCGACTGATGGACATAGACAACATTGTGGGAATTGATTACAGGAGCAGGAGCTGTGATGGGTGGAGCGCGAAGGGGGAAATTGGGACAACTATAATAGAATAATAATTAAAAATGATTTAATAGGACAAAAAGATTCTAAGATGATAAGCCCTGTCTAGTGAGGCTCATTTGGTTGGGTGTTTTACCACAAGGTAAAAGGTCACCAGTTCAATTCCTGAGTTCAATTCCTGGTCAGGGCACATGGCTGGTCTATGTATGTAGTCCCTGGTTGGGCACGTACAAAAGGCAACCAATTGATGTTTCTCTCACACATCAGTTGTTATTTCTCTAGTTTTCTCTCCCTTCCCCTTACTAAAAGTAAATAAATAAAATGTGTTTTAAAAATATTTTAAGATGATGAACTGTTTTTACTTTTGTGTCAGTCACAATGTCATGTTAATACCAAATCTTATTCATTCAGTTTTATGACACATTTATACTGCTGAACACTCTTCCTTCTTCTATTCTTTTATGATGTGAGTTCCTAGTTTTTTATCCCACATCTCCAACAGCCTCCATCTCCTTTTGAGTTATTCTTTGCCTCTCTCTGTGACAGGGACTTTCTGATGGTCATTTTCTACACACAGTCCACAAGTGATCTTATTTCTTTCATACTGCCAATTACCTCATGTCTACACCCCTAGCCCAGATCTAGGCCTGAGCTTCAAATTCATTTATTCCCTCACCAGTGCTGAATGTTCCTGAGGTGGTCACATGCCCCTCCCCATGCTTCTCTTCTAGCTATTCCCTGACCTGGAGAATGAATGACACTGACACCCACTACTGCAGGGATACACAGCTACAGCTATAAAGAGTTAATTTAAAACTAGATCACAGGCCAAAATATCTAATTGCTAGGGTCCTAAACAAGTACGATTCATAATTATATTAGGGATGGGTAGGGGGGAGATTATAATAAAATTGAAGGATGTAGACCAGTCTAGAGTACGAAGGTAATGCTTAACTCCAGCTGACTAGAGCCATGTGGAACTACAGCCTCAGTCTGCTAAATTGATGACTTTGTGAAGGAGGATTAGAATTTGGATGTTAAATTTTTACATTTTTTAGTATTAATAACTAATCAAATTAAAAAACAGAATATGCTTGGTAGGCTATTATTATATAAATTCTAGATTAATGGTATCCAGACATTTATTAAATAACTACTTATTTATTTTTAAAAACCCTTTTTAAAAATATTTATTTATTTATTTTTAGAGAGAGGAGAAGGGAGGGAGAAAGAGTTGGAAGGAAACGTCAGTGTGTTGTTGCCACTCATGTGCTCCCTACTGGGGTCATGGTCTGCAACCCTGGCAAGTGCTTTGACTGGGAATTGGACCGGTCACCCTTTGGTTCTCAGGCCCATGCTTAATCCACTGACCTACACCAGCCAGGGCTCAATAACTATTTTTAAAGCCAATTAAATTTTATTTCTTTCAAAGTTCAATTGAAATTGAACTTCAAAGTTCAAAGAAATTTTATTTCTTTCAAAGTAGCTAGTAACCACTGCTTATATGAAAATCTAAAAAAATATTTTTCAGAATCTTTGTAATGTTGTGTGTATTGTAAAACCACTAACTAAACTAATTACAAAACCCTGAAGTGTGCCAAAAAATATTTCCCTGACAGCTAGTCAGAGAAGATCCCTCATATTTTATTATAAAAACAGTCCAGGTTATAGAATACGCATAATAATCATCAGTATCTGTGATATTTGGTGATGTTTAATTTGGTTTTGCATGTAAGAATGTGTAAATATTTCATTGCAGAGGAAATACAAAAGTCTGGCCTCTGCTGAACATGATGTCTGACTCTATTGGCTCCTCTTCACTTGTTGATGTGCAGTGTAAATGCACCAACTTTCACCATACCTGATTCTATCATGTAAAATAGATGCAATATATTTGTCATATGCTTACTTTCATAATTTCAAATTTGTGAAATTTATGTTCTCTAACACTGCAGACCTATGCTGTCACTTTCCTTTCAGTCATAAATCTGTTCTTTAGTCTGTGGTATGCTTATATTCACTGGTCAACAGTGAAAGCAGTAATATAGAGCAGAAAGAATGTTGAAAGTGTAAATGAAAAGAGGCCTATGATTATGTTGAAAATAAAAGTAAAATTAACTCCACATAGATGTGCAAATAGTATCAATCTTTGTTCAAGCACACCTCATGCTACTATCTCATGGTTTTCTTCTATGGGATAGAGACAGCAAGAGAAACTAGTGTGTATGGCATTCAGTTTGCTAGAATTTAGTGCATAATACATTCAATTGTCAATTGTGCATTTTAATTAAACTACAGGGATTAAAGCATATATGAGCAAAATAAGAACAATATACTTGTTGAATGCCCAAACCACATTCCTAAAACCATTATATCTACAACACTCCATTAACCAATTTGTCTAAGTGCTGTCCTACTCACCGATGAGATACATTCCGATCCAGTCTCCAGCATCTACTTCCTCCTTTATATCCCAGTGGATCACCAAGTCCTGGGAGTGTCCTATGGAGTAGTAGGAGCTGCTGACCATGAGTGTGGAACGGCTGTCAGAGGTAACCAGGTCAGTGTCACTGGTGGAACGGGAGATGGTGACAGTGTCGTGGGGGGCAGTCCTGATGGCCATGCTGTGGAAATGGCTGGGGTTGTAGCTGTGGCGAAGTGGCTCCTTATAGCGGCGCCGGTTCTGAGAATTTCTAGATGGAGATGCCATGGCGGCCAGGCCCAAAAACCTGTTCTGGTACAGATTCTGTGGGGACAAACAGACAATCATCAAGGGCAGAAGATCCTAGCCACAAGACCATTGTCATTTCACATAAAATGAAGGATGTGCTAGGAGAAAGGAGCTGTGAGTGAGCAGATCCCTAAGAAGATTTGAAACACAAGAGCACCCTCCTCAGGACAGATACTGTGACTCTGGGTTCACACAGAGAAGGCAAGAATGAAAATGTGAGCTCATCAAGGATCTTTGCATTTTGAACTGTGCTAGAGTCTACTACTTCCAGTTCCCCACCCCACAACCTGCTTGGTATTAGAAGGCCTGCACACATGTAGAGTAGCTCTGATAGTGGAATCACCCCCAAACAAAAGGCCACCTCTGAGTTCTCCACATAAATTCAGTTAGATCAAATTTTGTCCTTCTTTACAGTAAATAATGGTTAATTACCAGTAAATATTTTAGTGATTCCTGCAGCATTCAAGACCCTATATACACAGTCTAGAGTCAGAGGCAGTGGTCCCTGCTGGGTGAGATGATCATCCCAATCCCAATTATCATCTTTCACTCTGCAGAATGTCTCTGACCACCCAAATCTTGTACAAGGATCTCAGATACACTAGTATGCCTCAAGCACCATCATTTTCAATAAGATCAGTGTCTCCCTCAAAGCCAATGTTATTGTCAAAAAATATTGTCTCTGTTTTCTGGAGAATAAAAAATGTATGTGATTTACTGCTTTTGTTTTACAACATTGAATACATAAAATGAACTGAGTTGATTCACAGCAATATCGTGATTGTTTTAGATTCAGGTAGTTTGCAGCATAGAGTGCAAGGGGGATAGATGGTCACGGAAAAAATAAAATATTTTAAAAAAATATGTGGGGAAAGAGTACTATATAAAATATCTCATGGATTCATTTTGAAACAAGCAAGGATGATTCACACTTTACCAAAGAGTGCTAAAATTGGGATCTAGATGCACATTTTAGAAGTTCCTGACGAAAGTACACAGTATTCTAAAATAACACTTTTTGTTTTTAGAAAAGATTAAAGTCTAAAAATGTGTTGAATCATGCAGTTTAGATCTCAGGGACCGCAACTTATACACATCAATCAAATGCATATTACTGAATTTTTGTTTTTCCAGTCATGAAAACCAGGCCTCAGCACCAGTCTATTGTAGCGATTTTTCTACCTTGCTTTAATCACCTGGCTGTCTGACTAACTATAGCAATTTTCAAACCTCGCTTTAGTCACTTGCTGTCACGTGCAGAACCCAGGCCTTTCCTGGCTATGAACATGCTTAAACATATTAGAAATAATATGAAAACAGTTTTCTGAGTGGAAGTCAGAGACGGAGCACTCACTCTCCAATTCTTTGAGCTGCTCTGGGCTAACCCTCCTTTGGGGAAAAGCCTCTTCCTTTGTCTCCCTGGGTTTTCATTCAGAAAGCAGTCACAGATTGTGGATTGACAGTCTGGCAGAGGGGATCAAAGGGGACACGTATCTTATAAGGATGTTAACAGAGTTTCTGTTGTGATTCCGGGCAGAGATTGGAGTTTTATCATATGAAAAGACTACTGGTTTTAAAGGTTTCCTGACTGTGCCTTCAAATTCCAAGTTAATAACGTCCTCCAGCAAACAGATCTCACAGGAACTTGCATATTCTTTGTCTCAGGCCTGATTACCCCGGGGGTCCACCATCTTTGGTCTGAGCTGGCCCCTTGGCTGGAGACTCTGGCAGCAAGGAGACCTGGATTTCTCACATCTGAGTACAAAGACTCAGGCTAAGAGAGGGCAGTGGTAGATGCCGATCACCCCTTCCTTTCCACAGCCCCTTCATTTATTTCCACAGTCTCGTGAGACTTATTTCACAGAGGCCTTTATGAGATCAGCCCCTGTCTTAGGTCCATTCTCTATCCTAGAGAATTGTTACCTCTTCAGTCATTGGAAACTGATCTAGCATTAAAGGCCAGGGGAACAAGTTTTGTCTCCTTAGTGGCTCCTGATCCGGAGGTTTCTCACTCAGCAAAAGTCACAGGGGGTCACAGCTTCCTGACACCGGGCAGGGTGGTCCCCAACAGTCTATCATTTGGGTTATACAAGTCTATTTAGCAAAAAGTTAGGCTTATACTTTTTCTACTTTCCAAGACCAGGGCACTTGTATAAACATAATTAACCTGATAAAGCCCAGTGTTTGCATTCTGACTCTTGGTCCATAATCATACATAGCTTGGAGATACAAGATGGCAGAGGAGTAAGTGGAAACTACACTAACCTCCTCCCAGGACCAATCTAAATTCCAAATAAATTGTAGAGAAATCATCCAGAAACCAATTTAACAATACCTGGATATAACTTAAAACCATGGACAGACAGAAGAAACCACTTCACTATAACGTGACTGGTACAGAGTGCAGAAGAGACACAAGAGGGCTGGCTGGTCACCCACAGGTGGCAGTTGAAGTGCTAGAGGGATATTTAAGCAGTTGGAAGGATACCCCTGAAAAGATGGGGTCTAAATCCCAACCAGGACTCAACAGCCTATAGCACTGGAGCTGGAAAGGACCACAAACTTCCAGTTATGAAAAGTGGTTGGGTTTCTGTCTGCCAGGGAGAGATGGCTGGAGAAAGAGTATGTTAAAGGGCCAATGCATAAAAATTCATTTTCAGCCACTTACCCTGAGTAAAGGCAGAGGGAGGGCAGACTGGACTAGAGATGCTTGAGGAGAGTCTGGGGCTAGGATCACTGGAAAGGAGGGAGGAAACTGAGGGAGCAGCCACCAGGATTCCTGTGCTCAGTCATTCCCCATACTGCAAAAGTCATCTTGCTCAGTCAGAGCATTCCCCTCCAACTGGCATCAGTCTGATGGGGAGCAATAGCCTGGACCACAGGAATTACTCTGCCTCACCCTATGGTACTTAAGCTTAACTGCTGAATACCAATAACTAGATTAACAACTGAAGGAGACAGCCACAAATTGTGGATCACTGGTAGTCTTGAACAGGCTGCCTAGGGCCAGGCTTAGACACCATCTGACATCACCAGTGGCAGATCCAGAAAAAGAAGACAGTAGTAAATACTACATAGTACTGAGATGAACTCCACCATGGTCTTCTTCATGATTTGCATAATGTCCTCTCTTACATAGCCTTTTAACATTAAGTTATTGTCCTTCAAGTTTGTATCTATTAAGTCACTAGTTTTACTTTCTTTCTATCTTTTTCTTGTCTCTATTCCCTACTCTTATTTCTCTTCCCTATAAGCTGAAAACAAAATCATTTTTCTTTCAGTTAGTCATCTCATATTTATTTTTCCTTTTTAGAATAGTCTCAATTTCTTTACACCTTTATTAATAATGGCTCATTTGCTATTGGTGGTATGATCATAGGTGGGAGTTATTTTTGTGAGTGTGGGTTTGTTTTCTGGGCTGTTTGGTTTTTTCTGGCAGTACCTATACAACAGGATACAAGACATGATAGGTGGAGAGACTCTCAATCAGACAGCTGGAGAGAAGGATCCACCAAAAGAATGATCCAACAGTAATCTAAGCCCAATTACAAAAAGAAAGCCTACATAAATGGCATAAAAGGCATCTTAAAATCATTAAGCTCCAGAGATCAAGGAGACTGCACCACTTAATTCCACAGGTTTCCTACCACAGAAGGCACAATATGAAGAAAGAGAGTCAAAGTAGATCAATCTAATACACAAAAACAAACAAGAGGAGTCATCTAAAATAGAGAGACTAAGAAACAACCTCTAATTAAAAGAAAAGGATGAATCCCCAGAAAGAGTGCTGAGTGAAATAGAGGAAAGCAAACTATCAGACATTTGAGCTCAGAATAATGGTTACTAAGATGCTAAATGAGCTCAGTGGGAACTACAAAGAATTCCAGGGAACATACAAGGAAATTACTATGAACTACACCAGCATGAAAAATGACATAAAAACTATCAACAAGAACCAGGAGGAAATAAAGAATACAATATCTAAAATGAATAACACAGTACAAGGAATTAAAAGCAGGCTAGATGAAGTAGAGAATCAAATCAGTAAGCTGGAAGACAGGCATAAAAAAATTCCCAGACAGAGTGACAAAATGAAAGACTCAAAAGAACCAAAGGGTTTAAGGGAATTGCAGGACAATATGAAAAATAATAATATCCACATCATAGAGAAACAAGAAGGACAAGAGGAACATGGGATAGAAAACCTGTTAGAAAAAATAATGTCAGAAAACTTCCTTAATAACCTGAGGGAATGTGTCAAACAGGTTTGGAAGCACAGAGGGTCCCAAACAAGATAATCCCAAAGTGGCTCATCCGGGACATATCATAATTAAAATGGCAAAATTAAAAGACAAAGAGAGAATCTTAAATGCAGCAATAAAAAAACAGCTAGTAACATACAATGCAGCTCCACTAAGGCCATCAGTGGATTACTCAACAGAAAATCTACAAGACAGAAAGCAATGACAAGAAATTCCAAGTAAGACCAAAGGCTGGCAAACAAGATTACTCTACCCATCAAGGCTCTCATTTAAAATTGAAGGAGAAATAAGGAGTTTTTCAGACAAAAAAGAATTGCTGAAAGAATACATATCCACCCAACTAGTATTGCAATAGGTGCTAAAGGGACTACTTTTGGAGATGAAGAAAGTGAGAAGGAGAGTCAGGAAGACAGATAAATATGAAAAAAATGGCAAGGAATAACCTTATTGTAAATGTATTAAATGATCCAATCAAATGACACAGGATAGCTGAATGGGTAAGAAAACATGACCTGCATATATGCTTTCTACAAAGACCAACCTCAGAACAAAAGAACTACACAGGTCGAAAGTAAATGGATAAAAAAAATGTGCTAAGAAAATGGACTTGAAAAAAAAGCTGGTGTAGCAATACATGTATGAAACAAAATAGACATAAAAATGATGACCATTAAAGAGAAAACAAGGACACGACATAATATTTAAGGGAATAATCCATCAAGAAGATATAGCCTATGTAAACATCTATGCACCCAAAATAGGAGCATTTGAACAGATAAGGGAAATCTTGGAGGACTTCAAAAAACATATAGACAATATGTTATAACATACACTTATAGTAGGGGATTTTAACACCCCATTATCAACAGTGGATACATTTTCTAAGGAAAGAATCAAGAAGGACATGTGGCATTGAACAGAACTCTACATCAAATGGATTTGATATATACAGAAACTTACACCCCAAAGAAGCAAAATATACATTCTTTTCAAAATCACATGTAACATTCTCAAAGATAGACCACATATTAGGACACAAACAAGCCTCCGCAAAATCAAGAAAACTCATATAATATCAAGCACCTTATCAGATAATAATGGCTTGAAACCAGAAACAAACCTCATAGGGAAAAAAACCCTCAAAAACATTCATATTCATGGAGACTGAATAACATGCTATTAAATAATGAATGGGTTCACAATGAGATCCAGGAAGAAATCAAAGAAGTTTCTGGAAACAAATGAAAATGGACACACAAAAGACCAAAACCTATGGGACACAGTGATGGCAATCCTGAGAAGGAAGTTAATAATAATACAGGCCTACATAACAAAGGAAAAAATGTTAAATAAGCAAACTTACCCTACACCTATAAGAACTACAGGAACAATAACCAACAAAGACCAGTGAGTAGAAGGAAGAAAATAATCAAGATCAGAGCAGAATTAAATCACATAGAGGCTAAAAGAAAAATTGAAAGGATTAGTCAATCCAGGAAACAGTTCTTTGAAAAGATAAAATTTTGACAAGCCTTTACTTAGACTCAACAAGATAAAAAAGAAAGAACACTCAAATACACATACTCAGAAATGAAAGAAGAGAAATTACAACCAATGCTACAGAAATACAAAGGATTGTTAGAAATTATTACTAATGATTTGCAAAGAAATTTGACAGCCTAAGCAAATTGCACAAATTTCTACAAACATGCAATCTTCAAAAACTGAATCAAGAAGAAGCAGAAAGCCTGAATAGGCCAATATCAACTACTTGAAGCAGAAATCAAAATACTAGGGCACATAAAAGTCCTGTACTGGGTGGCTTCACAGATGAATTTTACCAAATATATAAGGAAGAGCTAAATCCTGTCCTTCTCCAACTATACCAAAAAATTCAAGAAGGAAGATACCCAGATTCTTTTTATAAGGTAGTATTATCCTAATTCCAAAGCCAGGTAAATACACAACAAAAAAGGAAAAATACAGGCCAAATACTCCAATGAATGTAGATGCTAAAATCCTCAACAAAATATTGGCAAACCTGATCTAGCAATACATTGAAAATATCATATACCATGATCAAGTGGGATTCCTCCCAAGATGCAAAGATATATGATTTTGCAATATTTGCAAATCAATAAAAGTAATACACCACAGAAGTAAAATAAAAGACAAAAATCACATGATCATATAAATAGATGCTAAAAAGTATTTCATAAAGTACATTACCCATTTATGATAAAAACACTCAGCAAAATTGGAATACAGGGCATGTACATCAACATAATAAAAGCCATATATGAGAAAACAACAGCTAACATCATACTCAATAGGCAAAAACTAAAATCTTTCCTTTAAGATCAGGAAAAAGGCAAATGTGTCTGCTTTCACCAGTCTTAATCAACATTAATATTGGAAGTTCTAGCCAGAGCAATCAGATAAGACAAAGAAATTAAAAGTATCTGAATTGGATAGGAGGAAGCAAAACTGTCATTGTTTGCATGTGACATGAGAGTGTACACAGAAAACCCTGTAGTCTCTACTAAAAAAATTACTCTACCTAATAGGTGAATTTGGCAAAATAGTGGAATACAAAGTCAATGTTCAGAAATTGAAGGCATTTTTGTACACTACACCAACTATGAAATAACAGGAAAAGAAACTAGGAAATAAATCCCATTAACTATAGGAACAAGTGTCAGGTTAAAGGGACCTTGAGAATCCTCCTTATTTATGTCTGAGCTTTAACCTTTATTGTAAGAGTAAAATATAGGTGTACTATCTCCCAGAGAAAACTGACCCTTCTCTGGGGAAGATTAGTACCTTTGATCTTTAACTGTTCCTTCAGGGAGAACTGACCCTTCTCCCAAAGGGACTAGTTGCTTAGTCAAGTCACACAAGGCCCTTAGTGCATAGCCACTTTTGTCTAAAACATATTTAACCATAGCCCCCAAAGTGAGACGTCAGAATCTTATCCAAGGGAAGGACACTTCTCTTGGAACTTTTCCCCAGTTGTGCCCTAAATGCTGTCTCCAGGATTCCCCAGCATCTGTATTTGGGTGTTGGTGAACTCCTGTCTGGTGATATATGGTCTTGATTCTTGCTTTAACTTTGCTCTTGCTTAATGAAGTGCTTAGTTATTCATCTTTGACTTGGGGTTTTTACTGTCTGTAAATCTGAACCTCCAAAATGCGGGGCCATAATCTCATACATGTCCTTAATAGCACAACAAGAAAAATAAAGTACCTAGGAATAGCTGCAACCATGAAGGTAAAAGACAAAAACTCAAAAAATCAGAAAAGCTCAGAAGACAAAAACGGAAGAAAGAAATTAAGGAAGATACAAAAATGGAGGCATATAGTGTGTTTATAGATTGGAAGAATTAACATCAATAAAATGTTCATACTACCCAAAGTAACCTATAGATTCATTGCAATCCCTATTACAATACCAATGACATGTTTCACAGGTTTAGAACAAATATTTTAAAAATTTATATGGAACCATAAGTGACCCCAAATAACCTCAACAATTTTGAATAAGAAAAACAAAGTAGAAAGGGTCACAATACCTGATATCAAACTATATCACAAGGCCACTGTAATCACAACAGCCTGGCACTGGCTTAATAAGGGACACACATATCAATGGAACTGAATAGATAGCCTAGAAATAAACCCATGTCTCTGTAGTCAATATTTGACAAAGTGGGCAGAAGCATAAAATGGAGTAAAAATAGCTTCTTCAACAAAAGTTGGGAGAACTGGAATGTTACATGCAAAAAAAATGAAATTAAACCACCAACTTATACCATACATCAGAATTGATAACAGACTTAAACATTAGCTGTGATACCATAAAAGTCCTAGAGGAAAACATAAGCAGTAAAATTTCAGATATATGAGCATATTTTTGCTGATATATCCTCTAGGACAAGGGACATACTGGAAAGGAAAAAAAAATGGGGCTACATCAAATTGAAATGCTTCTGCACAGGTAAAGAAAACATCATCAAAGTGAAAAGGTAACCAACTATATGGGAAGGCATTTCTCAATCACATCTCAGGCAAGGTTTGAATCTCCAAAATATATAAAGAACTCACATATCTCAACACCAGAAAGACAGACAACCCAATTAAAAAATGGGCAAATGTCCTGAACAGACACTTCTCCAAGTAGGACATAGAGAGGGCTCAGAGACTTATGAAAGGATGCTCTGTATCACTAGCCATCAGAGAGATGCAAATTAAAATCATGATTAGATACCCCCTCACACAGGTCAGGATGCTATCATTAATAAATCAACAAAAACAAGTGCTTGCAAGGATGTGGAGAAAAGGGAACTCTAGTGCACTATTGATGGGAATACAGACTGGTACAGCCACTGTAAAACAATATGGAACTTCCTCAAGGTAAATATGGAACTACCTTTTGATTCAGTGATTCCACTGCTGGGATTATACCCTGAGAATCCTGAAACACCAGTTCAAAGAACCTATGCATCCCGATGTTCATAGAAGTATTATTTATAATTAACTACATGCTGGAATCATCCTAAGTGCCCTAATGACTGGATCAAAAACTGTGGTATATTTACACAATGGAATACTACACAGCAAAAAGAAAGAAGGAACCCCTACCTTTTACAACAGCATGGATGGAACTGGAGAGTATTATACTAAGCGAAATAAGCCATGAGGCAAAAGACAAATACCACATGAACTCATCTATAAGAGGAACCTAGTGAACAAAACAAATAAATGAGCAAAACAGAACCATAGGCATGGAAACAGTGAACACACTGTCAGCTATCAGAAGTGAGGGCACAGGACAATAAGGGGGGGAAAGTCTTGTCAAGGAACAGGTATAAATGACCCATGGACATGGACAACAAGGTGTGGGATTGGGGTGTGGGTGGGGCAGGGGAGAGCAATGGGGGGAAATTAGGACAACTGTAATTTGAAGAGGTATGTCGTGTTTTAATTTTCATCTCTGATGGCTAGTGATGTATCCTTACATATGTCCCTGGGCCCTCTGTATATCCTTCCTGGAGAAGTATCTGTTCAGGTCCTTTGCCTATGCAGCAAAAAGAAGGACTTCTTACCCTTCTTGACAGCATGGGTGGATCTGGAGAACATTATGCTAAGTAATGTAAGCAAGGCAGTGAAAGACAGATACCATATGATCTTACCTAAGGGTGGAATCTAATCAACAAAAAAAACAAACAAGCAAAATACAACCAGAGACACTGAAATAAAGAAGAAAATGACAGTAACCAAAGGGGAGGGGAAAGAGGGATAATGGGAGAAAATAGAGAAAGTGTTGTCAAGGAACATATATAAAGGACACAAGGACAAATACAATTGATTAGAATTGAGGTGGAAGGTGGGGATGGGGGGCAGAGGTAGTGGATGGGGAAAAATAGAGACAATTGTACTTGAACAACAATAAAAAACTGAAATATAAAAAGAATGTGGATTTGAAAAATATAGATCTTATATAGCGTGCTTTTTTGTTCATTATTTGAGTTTCTTGTTATGAAATACTCTGAACTCATTGGTGGTAACCATGGGATTACTATAGGCAGAAAAACAGACTTCAGAAAGCATCTTATTACATTATTGATACTGAATATCTTATTTTTATTAAAAATGTTTGTCCCTGTGAGATTATGAAAACAGATGGACCATGGTGTTGCCTGGAAACCAGCCATCCTCTCAGGAACACCGGCAAGCCTGGATCCCAGGAAATATGAACAGTCCACCCACTCCACAGTCACCGTGGTTCTTCATGGAGGGTTTCAGTAATGTGACTATCCTCCCAGGTGCTTTGTCCAAAGACCTTTGCAAATTCTCAATAAAAAAAAAATGCTATTGTTGGAGCCCATTTTTAGTTTGCACATAGTTTACAAGGATTGCTAACATCCTACAATATTATTATGGAGACTAAATGTTAATTAAAATTGAATGGCATAGTCAGGTATATAATTATGAATTATACCAGTGATTTTCAACTGGTGTTCCACAAGAATTTTTAAAACATGCCATACCTATGTATTCAGGGGCACTGACCTCAAATAAAAAATGCCAACAGCCAAGAATCAATGAATCAAATTACACCTATTTTTTGTCAGATGGGCAAAACATATTTCTTGGTGTGCTGAAAAATTTTAGTAATTAATTTATGTGTGCCATTACAGTAAAAATGAGGAAAATCACTAAAGTAGACTAAACTGTATTCAAGTTGGTTCATCACCAACCAGTTTCTAAGCTGCGACTCCCTAGACAATTTACTTAATCTTTCTAGAACTCAGTCTCCTGATATATAAATGAGTTGTTTTCGTAATTTAATGAGATAATGTAGATCAAGATCTTATCATAATGAGTGTTCAATAAATAAAGATCTATTATTAAAATACTACCAGTACTGCTTTAGTAAAGAAGCTTCCCTGGAACATTGGTCCTATGCAGTTGGCCAGGCTTGCTTACTAACCAAGAGTCTTGTCACAACATTCCCAAAGCCCTCACACTTAAATTCATTCTGAAGTCAATTTAAGATTATTCCTAATCCTGTCCTTCAATATTACTTATAAAATCAAAATTGCAAAGGTTAAATACTCCAGTGTATCTGTAATGGCATCATATATACTTTTTTTTTTTTCAAGAGGGTTCCCTTTATTTGTAAGGTTCATGCTTGAGAAGGACATTTTTGCATTGATGTTGAGAATAATGAGAGGTAGATTTTTATCCATGTAGTATCAACCAGGGTCTCAGAAGAGACTATAGAGTGTTTTTCTTTTGTTGAAGATATTTCTATTGTGGTACTTTTTATTTACCAAAATTCTCTGGAAACCATTCAATTCCTGGAACTGTCAAACTACACTGGTGCTCACTTGGTGAGAAAAAAGGCAAAGAAACATTAGCCAAGAAAGAAATTTGTCAGAAATTTGCTAGATGGGAAAATTACATTTACCTGGAATAATAAAGACAGTCACAAACCTGTTCCTTGAAGACCACATTTCCATAGCCCTAAACCCCATCTTTGCCCACCATTCTCCCTATTTATATTTTCTGGCATGATTTGTATTTCAGAATTATGTTCCACCACCAGCTCTTCTGTGACCTCTCCTTGCATCCTTTCCCAGTCTCAAGAGAATGGACCTTTCTGCTCTGTGATCCAACAAGAGTCCCATTCACCTGAAAGATTTTTTAATTGTGGTGTTACTAGTTGACACATCCATGCTCATACCTATGCTGTAAAGACCTTGAGGCCAGTGTTCCCTGTTGTTTCTATCTCCCTGGACCTAGCATGATTACTGGAATTAAAAAGGCCCTCAAAACTTTTATTAATGGAATTTATTTCATTCAGTCATGTCCCTTCTTTACCCATAAAGAGTTTAAAGTGGGTATTAAAGTAGATAAAATACAGAAGGGCATAATAAGTTAGTAGTAGATTGTGCAGAGAGAAAAGATGTACAGAGACACAAAGTTATGTAGAAGTGGCTAATGTAAAACTATATTCACAATGTTCAAAACAGCTGTTATTATTAAAAACTCACGGAGTTCCGGCCAAGATGGAGGCATAGGCAGTCGCATTGTGCTTCCTCGAGCAACCAAAACTAAGGACAACAAAAATTGAGAAACAATAAACAACCAGAATAGAGAGAAATTAATTGAACAGAAGTCGGGCTCCAGTACATCCAGACTGGTAAGGAGCGGTGGAGTCGGAGGCCTGCGGAGTGAGGTCGAGGGGTCCAGGCGGGAAGAAACGCTGGCTGACAGGCGCACAGAGTGCAGACGGCAGCGAAGGCACCGGTGGCAGATGCTGGGCATGGGAGGCGACTAGCAGACCCAGTGAGGGGCGCAAGGCAGCTGGCTGTCCACAGCCAGCCACACGTTTGTGCACAAACTAAGTGAAAATGGGCAGCTCCGCCACGTTTCAAAGCTTAAGAGCCCCTTCTGGGAACTGAGGCCAGGAGACTCTCTCAGCATCACAGGAGACTTCTCGGGGACATCCACAGAGTCCCAGAAAGTGCACAAGCCCACCGCCCAGGAGCCAGCACAGGAAGGGCCCAATTTGCTTGTGGAAGGCAGTGGAGGGGACGGAAGTCCTACAGAGA
>PVIA01014813.1:0-25361 GCA_004024845.1 Tonatia bakeri | reverse complement strand
GGGTTGCGGGCAGGGGTGTCAGTGTGTGTGCAGGGCGATGGTGGGGGGGGGCTCCACGCTGGACCGCTCCGGGCCTTGGACTCACTGGTGTAGGCTGCCTTGATTTGGTGGGTTCCCGCGAGACCCTCACAACCGCCCATGCCCTCGCACGCTCATATCCTGAGCGAGGCGAGCCCCCGGCCCTGCGTGTCCGCTAAGGACCATTCGAGTCTCCAGGCTGCAGTGCGTCCTGCAACCCTCAGAAAGCATGTCTCCCACCTGCCAGGTGCAACTCACCTGGGGGCGATCCCGCACCCCGCAGGCCTTCTGAGCAGGTCTGTGCTGCAGAGTGCGCGCACCGGGCAGTCTCGACTAATTAGTTGCTTACTCTCTCCAAACCTGGCTTCCTCACTTGTGAAATGGAGGTGATGGTAAAAATAAGGCATTTTTGAGGGATTAATATGTGACAAAGAGCTTCACGTATACTAATTCATTTACTCTTCACATCATCCATATTTTCAGCCTCATTTTGCAGAGAATTGAGTCAAAAAGAGGTTAAGAAACCTGCTGGAGATTACATAACTGGTGAGTGGCCGACCGGCCTCTGAGAGGAGCAGTCTGGAGAAATGCTTGCACAGTATCAGGCAAGTAGGAACTTCTCAATAAGTGTTATTTATTTTTCTTTTTAAACAGTATTGTTCTTACTCTCTAAAGAAAGAACAGCAATACAGATAGATTTAGGGCTCTGAGATCAAAACTGACTTGGTCTGGAAACCTAGCTGTGCCATTTAAGACCCTGGGCAAGTTAATCTGTGTACCTCGGTTCTTT
Organism: Tonatia bakeri; assembly: GCA_004024845.1. Classification (NCBI taxonomy): domain Eukaryota; kingdom Metazoa; phylum Chordata; class Mammalia; order Chiroptera; family Phyllostomidae; genus Tonatia; species Tonatia bakeri. The sequence continues at coordinate 24,553 of PVIA01014813.1, read as the reverse complement.
GCATCTGCAATAAAGGGATAACGACGCCTGCCTCCGAGGGTGGGTGGCCCTGAGATTAACTAGGACGATACGGGAAGAGCGCTTAGCCAGGAGCAGCAGGAGCACAGAAAGTCTCGGCGAATGAAGTGGCCAGTTCCCCACATGGTGGTGGGAAATTTGCAAACTTGGGATGGGGATGGGTGTTGAATTCCATGAACGGGGTTAACCCGGTGAAAGAACAAAGAAGCACCCTTCTTTTTTTTTCTTTCAAAAGCTGCTGGCGGCGGTGGGGGGGATATGCAGACGGTGCAGCCTCCTGCAGAGGAAGCAGTGGCGGCGGTGCAGGTGCGGGGAGGGGGTGGGGTGGGGGAAGAGGGGGAAAGGGAGCGGAAGCGGACCTAGAGCGGGAAGGATGATTAACCCGGATTTGGCTCACGTGACTTTGTGGGCTGATAATCTGGAGTGAATCTGCCAGAGGGCTCTGGGGTGTCCCCAGGACCCAGTCGGTGCCAAGGACCCCGGACTCCTTGAGCGCCTCAGGTCAGCTGCACGTAGGCGCTGCCCGAGGCACACCGCCCCTGGAGGCGTGAAGGAGGCGCTGGAACCCTGGCTGGGTCCGCCACAGCCAGAGCACCAGCTTGGGAATGGCTGACCCGGCTGTTTTCATCAGGAAGTTTCTGCAGGATCGTTCTGGCCCCGTTTTCCGCGCCGCATATGGGAAAGACAGAGGGTGTTCCCTATAAAACTGTGGGATGTGTGTGTGACTGTCTTTGATGTTTTTTAGTGCTGTTCTCTTGATATCTATGTCAACAAAAGGCTTGTTTGTCTGAAACCAAGCACACTCTTAAAAACAGAACATTAAAAAAATGTGGATTGTACGCTGTCTGATCTGAACAGGTTTTGCACTCCATGAATCGATTTCTGTAAAAACTTGGAGAAACATCTTAACTTTGTAAAGGGAGAATATATATCGCTACACCATTTGGGATTGGTCCTGTTACCAGATTCTGCAAAATAAGCTGAGAGTAGACACCCAGGCTTAGGAAACCAGGATGCTCTTTGTAGCTGAAGACTCATCAAAAATTAGAATTGCTCCAGACCCTCCCCAGTACACAACAGCCCCTCCTTTATGCACAGTGGGGCTTTCAGGAATGAGGCCTGAGGTTGGCTGGGTTAGGGGTCACCTATGGCCAGGGAGCAGATCTGTCCTCAGGTAACTAGCCTGTGTCCTTGGCCCCTACTTAACATCTCACTCCCCTACCCCAGCAACCTCATGGGTCCAGAACACCTGAGCTTCTAGCTGAAATTCAAAGCACTTTATAGACGTTGTTCCACGGTCCTTAGGGGATTTGTTACATTTTGATTCAATGAGTGCACAAATCAGCTCCCCTAGAGGATTTTAAGCTTTTTAATGTGGGGTCTTTCTTATTCATCCGGTTCCCCAGACCACCCAGAACAGCACAGAACATCATAGGTACAGGTGCAGATACTGAATGCGAACAGGAGTCCCCACTGGGAGATGATACACGGGAAGCCGTGGTGTAAACTGGTTTTTCCCACGGTCCCTATTAAAGTCAGGGCTGTGGATTCTCAGCTCCACGTACAGTTTGCTGATGGTGCTGCCCACATCCTCAAGTGCGTGAAAGTTTGGTAAATCCTCTTTATCCTCACCCTAAATTACTTTCCTTCCCAGTCACAATATCTACACTGAGAATGGGACAGAACCTCTAAATGCCATAGCCCCAGCAGAAGACAAAAGCATGCATCTATTCATTCTGAAGGCACAGCTCCTGTTCAAAAGGTGCTAAGGATGATCTCACTTTGGTTTTTTTTTCTTAAAGATTTTATATATTTAGTTATTTTTAGAAAGAGGGGAAGGGAAGGAGAAAGAGAGGGAGAGAAACATCATTGTGTGGTTGCCTTGCGCAAACCCCTGACTGCAACCCAGGCATGTGCCCTGACTGGGAATTGAACCAGCGACCCCCTGGTTCCCAAGCCAGCACTCAGTCCACTGAGCCACACCAGCCAGGGCTCACTTTGGTTTTCTAACCCCTAAGTTCCTTGGGAGCTTGGAGCAGTGTTTCCTTCATCTTGGAATCTCAGTGCCCACTACAGTGGTGCCTGACCCCAAGAAGGTGGTCGATGCACAAGGGCTGAATAAATAAAGAAAAGGAGTGGCTGGATTTTATCTCCACCGTTGGGCTTTATCTCTGACTGACAACATCTTTTCTAACATTAGTATACCGGGTCCTGTGCACAGTGCTGAGAATGCAAACGCGGATGGCACAGCCCCTCCCTCTCCGGGAGAAACACCACCCGCACCAGCGTGGCCAGAGTGCCTTAGGGGCTGTAACAAGTGTTGTGAGCAGGTGCGTGGGAAGCAAAGCAAGACAGGCTCAGCTTGACCCAGGGAGGTCAGGGAAGGCTCCTGGGGGGGCAACAGGATCTTGGGAGAGGAGTAAGACTTCAGCAGGGGAAGAGCAGAAGGAAAAGCATCATGTCGGTGGAATAACATGTGAAAGTGAAGCGGGGCGCTGAGAACTGCAGTGATGTTTGCCCTCAACCGAATGTAGTTTTGTGGAGAGTGGTGGAAGATGAGGCTCGAGAGGTGGATGGGGTGAGGGCCTTAGGCAGAGGAGGCTCCCTGAAGGGGCATACGCTGGAAGACAGAAGACCAGCTTTCCACAGGAGCAAGACCACTCTAGCTGCGTTAGACTGAAGGTTTCGAGGCTGGAGGTGAGCACAGCGCTGGGAGGGGCTGAGGGGCCCGAGGTCAGTGGCAGTGGGGAAGAAGGAGTACTGAGGGGCAGAAGGACTTAGTGACCTGTTGGATGTGGACGTGGCGTGTGCTGTTCTGAGGGCCTGAGGCATGGCGGGTGTCTAGGAGTCCAGGTTTCCCGCTTGGGTTACGGGATGGATTATCCTGAGTGCCAGGGCGGCTGAGTGTCACTAACTGGGCTAGAGAACACGAGAAGAGAAGCAAGTCAGGAAGAAGAAAACTGTGAGTCCAATTTTGGGCGTGTTGGCTCTAAAGCGCCCTGGGGCACTCAGGGGCCACGTCTAGAAGTTATGTCTGCGACACTGAAGCTCAAACCTGAGGTCGGGACTGGAAACAAATATCGGAGAGCCATCAATGTGCAGGCAGGGGTTGCAGCCAAGAATGTGGGGGATAGCCTGGAGTACTCTGCAGTGGAGAAGAGACTGGAGGCAGAATTGCCCTGACTGGGCGGTTCAGTTGGTTGGAGCGTCATCCCAATAAGCGAAGGTTGCAGGTTCGATCCGGGTCAGGACACATACAAGAATCAACCAAGAATGCACAAATAAGTGGAACAACAATCAATCAATCAATTAATCTCCCTCTCTCCCCTCCCCCTTCCTCTCTCTCTGAAATCAATAGATACAAATTTTTAACAAATAATTATACTTAAACATTTACAGAGCGAGCTGAGGAAGGAGAGATGGAGAAGGAGGGGCTGCAGGGTAGGTAACCAAGAGAGGAGGCGGCATGGGAACAGAGGGAGAAGAACGTTTTCGTAAGAAGAGGGTGGCCGTGAGTGTCACCTGCTGCAAGGACGGAAACCTAAGGACTGAGCCTGACAATGAAAGCGTCATTGAGAACGTACCCAGAGTGACCTCAGTGACATGCAGTGACTTGGGGGAGTGACGAAGATGGGGAAGTGGAGGCCTCAGGTGTGGGCGTGAGAGGAAGGAGGGAAATGTGGGGTAGAGGGGAAGGCGTGTGTGTATGATTTGTTTTCCAATGGGAGAAGCGTCCATGGTCATGAGCCGAGAGGGAGCAGCCAGTGGAAAGGAGGAAGCTGCAGGACGTGGGTTGTGAAGCAGAGGGACAAGGACTGAGCTCAGGCCAAAGAAACCACCCCTAATGTTACGAGGGTGAGACACTCTCCACTGTGGCGGATGAATATCGGCTTGGAGTGAATCTGTCAGTGGGTGAGCATGTAGTGGCTGTGTGACCTTGGGCTTTTACTTAACCTCTGAGCTGCAGCCTCCTAGAAAATAATGAACAACATCAGTTTTGTAGAATCACTGTGAGAGTGTGCGGGAGTGCGTGATACCTAGCTGACCAGCTTCATAAACGGGAGGTGATATTCTTGCATCAGCAGAACTGCTCCACTGCCCACGTCTTCCTAGTGCTTTCCCTCCTGTGAGGAGCCAAGAGCCTGCGCTCTTAGCCAGTGCTGCTCTCCCGCAGGCGTTTTCCTGCTCTGACAGCCTCGCGTCCTGGGTCAGAAGAGCAGGCTGTGCCCCAGAGCCACAGGTAAAGAGGTTTTCCCAGGGTGGAAAACCAGCTTGTCCCCTGCACCCTATCAAATGCAGTGGAACTGCTTGTACCAGGGGCCCTCAGGATGCAGCCCAGTACCCGACCTTGAGCCTCGGAATTCCTGAACACCTCAGAATTGGAGACAGCCCGGGGCTCAGTGGGTACTAGAGATCGCTGGCCCAATCAATGCTCTCGTTGCAAGGGAAGGAAACAAGGCCTGGAGAGTTGAGCTGACTTGTCCTAGCTCATCCAGCTTGTACACGGTTGGCTCGAGAACCAGTCTAGAACTCCAGACACAGCCCGTTGCCTCCCCATCGGGATCATCTACAATTCACGCAGCCTCAGCTCAAACAGCCACAGGTCCCGTGGCAGGAACAAAGGAAGAGATTCAGCGAGAGGGACCTGGCGGGGAGGAGATATGAGTCAATTACTAATTAAATCGAAATAAAAGAAGAAGCGGAGGCACCGGCTTCAGCTCAGCCTTCCTGATACCTACTCCCCAACCTGTTTTCCAGTCTCATCCCCCACTTGGCCCCTGACCATCTCCCGCATTCCTTTGCCCGGGACAATAAACACAGCTTGCAATTAGCTTCTTCCACCCCGGAGGCCGGCGGGGCCAGAATGTGTGCTTGAGTGGTATTGCACGGAGCTGTGCTTAAATTGTGGGCATGTGCTACACACTTCACTTTCCTAAAGCGATTGAACCCTCATAGATCTGGAGAGGTAAATACTGTATATTGCCTTTAACTCATTTTGCAGGTGACAGAATGAAACTTAATTTTCCTGGCTTCCACCTGAAGGTAGAAGTAGCTCTATTACGTGGCTGCTGACATGCCCGTGTGCAATCTCTCCAATGAGCCCCTTGAGGAAAGGGCTGTGTCTGGTCCTCCTCTGTGCCATCGGCACCCCCGCCTGGTCTGCATCTTGCACCCTCTCCTCCCTCCTCCCCTGCCTTCCCCCACCTGCCACCAGGGTGTCGTCCTCAGAATCAGATGCAGTCCTCTCCCTCACCTGCTCAAACTCTTGTCTGCTATCCTGTTGCCAAAATTACTGAGCACGACATTCAAGGCCTCCAGATTCTGACCCGACAAGAAGATGGAAAATCTCTTGACTCACTGAGAGAGAGACAGTGCTTTAGATTCAACTATGACAATCTATGTTTCCTCCTGAGTCTTTGCCTTTGTTTCCCCTCTTGCCTGGAACTAAGCTGCCTTCCACCTGCCATAGTGTTTGAAGGCTCAGGTACTGTGCAGCCTGTTCTGAGCTGGCCCCTACCTCTTAGGTCACAGTCATGTCTCCTGCTGGGGTCCCCTTGCCTTGGGTTCGTGCCTTAATTTGTTGTCTGACCTCAAACGTTTTCTGTTAGTTACACACACATACAGACCCCCAGTTCTTTCTTTGAGAGCAAGGGCCTCACTTCCTTTGTGTGTCCGTCCCATACTCAGCATGGCTGAGCAGTCGGCACCTGATAATAAAAATGAGGTGAATGGCGTCTAGAGTCCATTGATCCTTACTACACTGCATGTGCTAGCACGGGCAGACTGTGTGTATACAAAGCCGAATTTAGTCTTTTCCACAACTCCATGAGGTCTGTTGTTAGTACCATTTTACTAGTAAGGAAACTGAGTCATTCGGGGAAATGAAGTCACTGGTCCAAGTTCGCACAGCTATTATTAAGTAGCGGAGTCAGGATTCAAGCCCGGCAGCCTGACTCCTAAAACCATACTATGACTACACTCTTCAGGGCGCAAATGGATGTGTGAATGACTAGTGGTATTCGTTGTACTGTAGTTCTGCCTGCTGTGTCTCATAAACACGGTTAGGGTGACATGTCTGCCTCTCGGAGCAATCTGAATCATACGGTGTGGGTGAAACAGACCACGAGTGTCTTTCTCAATTCCAGAAATGATCGCTTCATCCACTCAACTCACCCCACACTTCCCTGGAACCCCAAAAAATCCCAACTTAAAAATTGACATGGTATTACCATTTTCAGGCACTGAAACTTCACCTTACAATGCACACAGCTGTAGCCTACGCCCTGCGTTTCAGTTTAACACACCAGGACTATGCATTTAATCACTGGATCCTTCGCATCGTGCGGGCACTCGCGCCACCTGCAAAAGCAGCAATGCAGAATCAGCCCCAGTGTTTCCACAGCACTGTCCCCGGACTCTGCCTTTCACACATGCACAGGTCTTCCAAACTGCCTTGATTCCTTGGTATTTTTAATGGTTTTTATTCACTCTGCTGCATAGCTTGATTCACAACACCCAGGTGTATTCAACCCTATCATTGCTTCTGCTCTGGGGGGACACACTCCGTTTAAGGGACCTTAGGTCTGCAGGAAAGGTACCTTGCCCAGCCGTCCCTTCCTTGCCACAGAGGGAGTAAAACCACTGCAGCCATGCTGGGGCCCACGGGCGCAGGGCCACAGACCCGTGAAGATAAACGAGCTGGCTCAGATGCAGACCAACAGCAGCCACGAGACGGGCTGGGATCTGGCACCAAGGTTCCCATGACTTCACTAACCTCTGAAGCATTGTTCTTCCCTGTCACCAGGGCCTTTTGATAACATTTCCACTCAGTGCACAGCCGGGGTTTCGTGACCCGCCTCTGTGCAGCAGAGGGACAGCGGGGAGCCCACGGCTAGGAGAGCACTAGCCTGTGCAATGGTGGCTGCAGGTGCTGAAGACGAAATAGTGCACCCTCCCGCCTCCCACAATCAAAAGTGGTTTTCCAAGAGGCCACATGGGAAGTCCAAAATTCTCAAACCGGAAAGAATCCTGACAACCATGTAGCTCAGGGTCTTGGATAAAATTTCAGATTCAGCCTTGGCCCGTTATGGCTCAGTTGGTTGGAGCATCGTCTAGTAGCCAAAAGGTCGCTGGTTCAATTCCCAGTCAGGGCACAAACCTAGGTTGTGGGTTCATTCCCCAGTCCACGTACATAAAGGAGGCAGCTGACCGACGTTTCTCTCTCACATTGGTGTTTCTCTCTTTCTCCCTTCCTCTCTCTCTCAGAAAAAAAACAACAACAATAATGCAAAATGTCCTTAGATGAAGGTAAAAAACAACAACAGGTTCAGAAACTCCTATCAGGGGTGTCCACCTTTCAGCATCTCTGAGCCACACTGGAAGAAAAAGAGTTCTCTTGGGCCACACAGTAAATATATAGTGACATGTATTCACAAAAAAACCCTCACGTTGTTTTCAGTCAATTTACGATTTTGTGTTGGGCCGCAGGTTGGACACCCTGTGGGTAAGGCTTCTCCCCTGGCTCCTCCCCCTTCACAGTGGGCTGGTGCAGGGGCTCACCTCTCTGGCCTTCCCGCCACACTCCAAGCTCCACGAGGCCACGGGCCACATCTCTGTGTTCACGCTCACACCCCCCGAGCCTAGCATCATGCCTGGTCGTTGTAGATGCTCAGGAAATACTGGCACAGTAAGTGAATTGATCTCCAGAGACAATTAGAAAGGTCAAAATTATTGATGAACTGTGAAAACTACAATGCTCTTTGTAGCTGTCACAGTAACTGTTATTTACTCCTTGACCAGACTTTCCCAGACCTCACTCACCCAGGTCAGTATCTAACACCAGATAACGGCAAATCACTTTAGCCCCAGGAACTAACACTCTGTGTTAGATCCTGGAGCACCTCCAGATTGCTGCTTTTTTAAACCTTCCAACCATTGAGGGACAATTTCTGGTGCCTCCTCTGTGCTGTTTCACTGGAGCCCTGTCACCAACCTCTAAACCCAGAGGTGGTGAAAGGTGTGGGAGCGCAAGAGGGTCAAGGCCCAGAGGTTTGTCCGTCAGTCCCAAGATGGGCAGCTCTCATCCCTCCTTTCTTTTTTTTTTACTTTTTAAAGATTTTATTTATTTATTTCTAGAGAGAGGTGAAGGGAGGGAGAAAGAGAGGGAGAGAAACATCGATGTGAGAGAAAAACACTGATTGACTGCCTCTCTCATGCGCCCAACTGGGGACCTGGCCCTCACCCCAGGCATGTGCCCTGGCAGGGAATCGAACCAACAACCTTTTGGTTCCCAGGCCTCTCACTCAATCCACTGAGCTACACCAGCCAGGGCAGATCAGGCTTTTTACAAGAAAGCCTGGGCCCAGGGTGAGGCAGACCTGCTACCTGGGGACCATCTGCCACAAAGAGCTCCTGCCCTTCACCTTTGTAACAGCTACCGCCTCCTACAGGCCCGAAAGAGCACAGGTCTGTCTCTGTGCTGCTGAGTCCAGCGTTCCCACTGACACAGGATCCTGGGCATCCCCCCTTCTGCCCCATGCCCCCATGTCCCCACACCCCAGGTCTCCATGCTGAGGACCTCCCCTAAAATCAGTCTTCTTCTTGTCCCCCCAGTGACTCAGCATTTTCTTCCCACACTTGAAACCAAAACTCCACCCGAGGAGGTGAGGCCATGCCTGAGAACTGCAGTGCATTGGGCCAGGGCAGGGCAGCGAGCCTGGAACTCTCCAGATTTCCAGCCGGGGCTCAGTCCTTGAAGACGGCCTCTTCATCATGGGTCAGGCACACCTGACAATCACAGCTAAGGGGTGCTGAGCGCTTACTTTGTGCCAGGCCCTGTGTGAAGTTCTTTGCAAGCATTATCTAATCTGCACACAACCTGGGAGGAAGGAACTGCTGTCTTCCTATTTGACAGATAAGGGAACGATTAAATAACTTGTCTAGAGGCACACAGCTAGTAAGTGGCAGAGCTGGGCTTCAAAACCCAGATGGTCAACTGCGTGTGCTCTTAACTGTTCTGCTGTAGTAGCTATTTGGAAGACATGCACCCTTCAAGTGAAAGTTGGGTTGATTTTTTTTTTTTTACTTGAATCCTCTATTCTTCAAGAATCAGCTCAAAAGTGCCCCATTTGGCCTGATCGGCATGGCTCACTTCGTTGAGCATCATCCCCCAAAGCGAAGGTCGTCGGTTCAATTCCTGGTTGGGGCACATGCCTGGGTTGTGGGCTGGTCCCTGGTTGGGGCACATGCAAGAGGCAACCAATAGATGTTTCTCTCTCACAATGATGTTTCTCTCCCTCTCTTTCTCCCTCCCTTCCCTTCTCTCTGAAAATAAATAGATAAAATCTTTAAAAAAGTAGTGCCTCATCGGTGAGGCCTGTGTTCTGAGTGTTGTTGCCCCCGCCCCCCATGACATTCTATTCATATTGCCATCGGAGCTCTTGCGGGTCTATGATGAACGGTGGCCCCTGAGTCCGTCCCTCCCCCACCCCTCCCTCTGCCCTTGCTTCAGAGGGAGGGTCTCGCTGCACAACTGCCACAGGCTGCCCGCTCCTAGCAGCAGCTCTACCAGCCTTTGCTGGTGAGACTCCAGGTGAATGCGAAGGCAGTGTACTCTGTCACGGGGACCCTGGGCACTCGGCAGGGAGCTCAGTTGGGGTGCTGGAGGATGGAAACTCAGGAAAAGGAGCGATCCTGGGCTTTCAGAAGTTTACAGTCTAACTGCGAATTTGCACGTGCCCCCTTGAAATACAGAGGGTAAGGCTTTATGAAGCAAAGCACCAGCAAGGGCAAAAAATGCATATCTGCCTGTTGGTTATGGACATAGCTCAGTTTAACACTTTTTTTTTGGAATAGGAGGCAATTCACATGACTCAAAAAGTCTAAACGGAATGTGAAAACTACTGTCCTCACCCAGTTCCCCATGCACTGGCTCTCCCCCGCACCCCCATGCTGTTCTCATGTGATCTCCAAGAGCTACTTCATGCGTGTGCCAGAAAATAACATGTTCTAGCTACAATCTAGTACATACCTGTACATGTTACACATATGCACATTAGCTATACAAATATATATCAGTGTAATATATATTATACACGCATTTTATGGATTGACTTCTCTGGGGATATGCAATAATATAACAAGTCATCAGAATTCCCACATTTAACAAGCCCACTATGTGCACATGCTCTGTTAGAAACTGACCCCAACACAAATATAACAGAAAACCAGAAACATGTCTGCAAAGAGTTCCCACTTGGGTGGAGACATGTCCTAACCTAGGTACTTAGGGACAGGCGGGGCAGGAGTGGAGAGGAGGCAGGTGGGACAGGAGGAGGGTGGAATTAAGTTTTCAAGGAGAATCAGTAGCTTTCTCTCCTTTTCACCCCAATAACTAAGCATAAAATGACTCATTGTGAAGCAAATCGTATTTTCTCCATAAAAATAATGCTGCAGCTGGAGGTTCCATTCTGAAGTAAGACTGTGGCATCCAAAACGCTGACATCACTGGAGATATCATCAAAGCAAAGAACTAGGAGCCTTTATAATCACATAAAATGATGCTCTAAAGCTCTTTAAAAATGTACATAAACGGACTAATCATACTGATTGCACGAAGGGCCCCAATGAACACAAAAAAATACAGCATTGCCAACTCATAGATTTCCCCTAGGACTCACATGGTACTTAGGATAAGCATAATTAAGAGACCAATCAATAGTAATTCTCCCTGCCCTTCCATAGCATTTGGAAAAGATCTTTGAGAATAATTTGAAGATAGTTTGAGATAAAATCTGGAGGCATTTCTTGATTTAATAATTTAACAAATTTTGGGATACTTCTTAGGTATCTAGAGCATATTAAGAACTAATCTGAGAAAGTTTGAACCATTGCCTAATTCTTCTCCCAACACATTTTCTTTAACGGGAACAGAAATGTTCAAAATCCTTCCTTTGGTCTTAACATTGCCTTCAAAATGGCAGCTGCTCAGTCAGACGGGAGAAATCTTTGCAAGCACACTGTGTGCTAGACACGGATTAAAAAGAAAAAGGAGTGAGATGTGGTCTCTACCTGGCAGAACTCACAGTGGGTTGGCCAGTGAGTAGGCACATTAGCGGTCACCTCCGAGCAGGCCTGTAGTGCTCCATGGTGGACATTAGGTGCCCGTTAGGTCACTCGATCCTCACGTTAGAAGGGAGATACGCTTGTGTGTGTGTTTCAGAGAGGAGGAAACACTTTAAACTTACCCAGATGTTATGGGTTGAATTGGGATTCCCCAAAAAGCCATGCTGAGGTCCAAACCCCCAGGATCTGAGCATCATACTCATTCGGAACTATGGATGTTGCAGATGTGCTTAGATAAATTAGAATGAGTTCAAACTGGAGTAAAGTGTGTCCCTAAGTCCTCATGACTCGTGTCCTTATAAGAAGAGGAGGCACAGCGAGGAGAATGCCACATGAAGGCAGACACACAGGGAGAAGACAGCCGCGTGAAGACAGAGGTAGAGATTGGAGTGAAGTGCCCAAGGGCCAAAGACTGCCAGCTGTCACCAGCAGCCAGTTGAAAGGCATGAGACAAGGTCTCCCCAGAGCCCCAACACCGCCAACACCCTGATCTCCAGCCTCCGGAACTATGCAGTGATGCCCTTCTGTTGTTGTAAGCCACCCGGGTTGTCGTACTTAGAGCAGCCCCGGGAATGAAGACCCCAAGTCACACAGCGGGTGAGGTGGAACCAGCCTGGGTCTGCCTCCCAAGCCCACTCTCTTAATGCCACTGCGAGGGATGGGAGAGGCACCTTGGCAGAGGAGGACTGGGAGGAGCAGCTACTTCTGCCCGTAGGTGGGAATCTGGGAAGGCTTCTCGGGGGAGGGGATTTTGAGCTGGATCTCAGTGGTTAAGTAGGAGTTTGCCAGGGCCAGAGAGTGGGGGTGGAAGGGCATGCTGGGCAGGAAGATCCTCATGTGGGAGGCAAGAAGTGGCTGCACAGGAGGAAGCCAGGGTGATGATAGAAAGTTTGTGTTGCACCCTGGCTAGTGTGGCTTGGTGGATTGAGCATCAGCTTGTAAACCAAAAGGTCGTGAGTTCGATTCCCAATCAGAGCACGTGCCTGGGTTGTGGGCCAGGTTCTCACTTGGGGGTGTGCCAGAGGCAACTGATTGGTGTATCTCCCACACACTGATGATTCTCTCCCACTTTTTACCTCTCTTCACCTCTCTCTAAAGGTAAATAAATAAAATCCTTAAAAAAACAAAAAGAAAGTCTGTGTTACTAATGGAGGTGGTAGCAGGTTTTGCCCTAAAAAGTTTTTCTTGCAAAGTAAGTCCCCATTTCTTCTCCCTCCTTGGTACAGTTAAGGCAAAGGTTTATTCCAATAGACTGCTCTGCCCGGCTAGACTTCCTAGGCCCACGGCACAGGGAGCCTCTGCCCTCAACATCCCCATGGCTGACTCCCCCTTGCCTGCTAGAGGCTTCCTCATTATCACACAGTTTTCTTCGTGACAATTTTTATTAGCTGAAACCATCTCATGACCATTTGTAGACAGACTCTTTGTCATCTGTCCCCCTCCCCTAAACTGGAGTTTCCTGTGAGCAAGGACCCCGTCTGGCTTGTCCCCCCAGAAGTGAGGTCCAGATTTGGAACTTAGAAATGGTTTCCATAAAGATCTCTTGAATGAGCAGAGCAAGAATTTTCTAGCAGTTGAAAGCAATTTAAAAAATTAAATAGGTGGCCCCAGGAGGGCTTATCACTGAAAGGGTTCAATGGGGGGACTCCAGGAGGGCCCCTAGGCTTGGAAGGAAAGTAGGCCCAAACCCCTAGGACTCTGAGCCTGGTTCTGTGCATAGCGAGCTGGTAGAGAGAGTTCTTTACTTGAAAGAGAGTCCAGGAGCCCCCAGACTGGCAGGGAGTGAGAGCACCGCACACACACATCACCTGGGCTCTAGAACAACAGGCCAGGCTGTGAAGCTCCATCAAGGGCGAGCAGCCATTTCCGCAGGAACCTGCGGGCTGCTGATCCCTTGGAGGGGTAAACCCTCGGGTGGGCGTGGCCCGCCCAAGAGCATGGGGGCCCCTGTCCTAATCAGCACACAGGTGCCATCTGGGCCAGAGCCAGGCAGGAGGACAGGATGTTGGTGGCCAGACTGGACAACTGTGTTCTTCCCAACCCGCGCCAAAACCCCCCCACCTGCCCCGTCAAAGGCCGGGCTCCAGGAGGGCGGAGCTCGGGGAGCCGGGAGCCAGGGAAATCCTGGCCCGTTTACAGTCTTTGTTGCCCTTTTTGACTCCCTGGCTGGTTGTGTCTGAGAAAACAGAGAAGCGAGTGTTCCTCAGGTTATTAATTTACTCTTCCTTCACTTGAGTGTCATAGGCACTTCCTCATGCCTCCGTGCTGCGAGGTCAGAGCACTTCACGCTGCGGAGCCGAGCCAGAGGGGAAATCGGTAGGACCAGGGCTGCGACTTGGCAAGACCAGAAGCCGAGTGAGCCCCTGCCTTCCGGGAGCCTGTGGTCTGTTGAGAGGTGAGGCACAAGGCCACACACGTGTGCAAACACACACCCTGAGACTGAAGGAGGCTTGTGTTCATCGCACTGACAGGGTTGGGGGATCAGTGGGGGGGAGTCTTTTAGCCAGTTGACTAAGCCCAGGGCACAGAAGCCCACATCCTCCTGTTCAGACTCAAGTGTGACATTAGAGGGTGATTTTGGAGAAAGGGCTAACGACGGCGGAGTGTTCCTTCTGTTCCCGGCACCGTGTCAGATGCCGGTGCTTCATGTAAGTGAAGTCCCTTAATTCCCGCAGTGACAGTTGTCACGAGAAGGACACCGATGCCTGCGGAATCAGCCCATGCTGCCCCACAGCCCAGCAGGACCGAAGCAGGGGGCTGTAGAGGGACACAGGGGACGGCCCCAGAGGACACGTGCCATGGGTGCCATGTTTCTTTTTCGTCCTTGCGCCCTTGGGGCCTGCCTCAGCGCCCAGAGCAGAGTGGGTGTTCGGTGAACATCCGTGCAACGCAAGGAAGAAGACAGCCTGCCAGTGCGCCGTGATTCGAGTTACAGGAACAGCTCCCTGTGTTCGGCTCACTTGTCCTCACGTTTCCCTTGCGGGGAGGGACCAGACAGGGGTGCTTGTGGTGCTGTTGGGTTATTTTTACTGCTGTTTATCACCATCATCATCATCATCATCATCATCATCATCCTCCTCCTTCTGTAGATGAGAGGTTCGACAGGAAACTTGGGATTTAATTTTCCCCACAACCAGAAGAGCTCAAGGTTCAGCTCAGGTCTTCTGACCCCCAAATTCCAGATTCTTCCCAGCGACTTTGAAGTGAGCAGAATCTACAAGAAAGGACCTCATTCTTATCAGGAAGCTCTGGTCTTATTTTAGACCCTGTGCTCTCTTCCTCCCACCTCCTCCTCACCTTCCCTACGTACGTAAAGGTAAGTGTCTTTAGCTTCTTGGAAGAAGGTGGTCCCCGACGCCAGCACTCACCACCCTGCAGCCCCTCTGGCTGAGATGGTTGGGTCCCTGGGGAAAGTCCTGGGCACCCAAATGGATCCTGGCAAATAACTCAGCTATATGTGACCTTAATTGATCTGCCACATACAGGCAATGCTATCTCAGGAGGGGAAGGCTGAGTGAAATATGTGGTATCTGGACAATTTTGAAGTCTACGCAAATGTTAATTATTATCTCTTGGGCTCCACCTTCCTGGAGTGTCTCTGTGTGGCCTCTAGAATGTCTGAGGCTTCCACATCTCTGAGGAGGGAGGAAATCTAGTAATGCTCATTCCTGTCCTTCGGGGTTGGGGAAGTGATGGGATGGGGCTCCAGGTGAGGGGGGAGGAAGCCAGGAGGAAGGGAGGGGACCCCGTGTTTGCAGGGAGCAGGAGGAGGGGCAGGAGTCTGTCAAACAAGCGTGCAGGCCTGACCAGTTGGCCTAGCTCAGAAACAAACTTGGCTGAGGCTGACTGTCAGTCGAGGGGAATTTTAAATAGAAACGATGGTTCTCTGGTTCAAATCTCACCTTTCTGACAACGCTTCTGGCTGGAACACAGTCAAGAACTAGTAAGGAAAAAAAGTCATTAATTAGTCAGACACATGGCACAAAGTACACACATAAAGCATAAACTCGTATATTTACTCTGGGCCTGTTAATTCTGAATCACACGTGGTTCTAGTAGATTAAGAAACCACAAGCTTGAAGGACAGAGTTGTTACTATGGGTGGGTCTACAAACAGGGGTGTAAAAGTAGCCTAAAAACCAGGCTGGAGTAAAGGAAATCTACCAGAAACAATGATGAGAACTCAGAGTCAGCTGTGGCTAAGAGCGTGAGACAAATTGCCTTATGTACCTTAATAACCTTTGTATTGATGTTACTCTATGACCTCTCGATACAAAACAAATCACAGTCCCACACATCACGAGAATGAAGATGAACAGTTCGCGTTGTCAGGCCTCCCTCTGAGAACCAGAGAGGTGAAGGAACTTGCTCGAAGTCACACAGCTAGCCAGGCAGAGTGAGGAATGGCACCCAGATCCTAGTCCTACCTGGCCCCAGGTGCTTTCTGTTGCCCACCCTGGATTCCTAGCCAAGACTCCGAGTTCCCAAGAAAACCTCAGGTTCTGTTTCACGACTTCTGTCTGAGACACCAGGAATGGGTGTGATTCCTCTTAGAGAGAAGCACAGTGTTGTAAATGATAGAATGAAGAAAAGATCAGGCACTTAAAGGGGCCCCACGTGCACCGTCGCAACAAACCCACAGGCCAGCTGTCTGGAAGCAAAGAAGAACCCTGAGGAAGCTGACAACAAAGGTCTTCCTATGGTGGGAAGAAAGGATCCCTTTCTCCTAGGAGCCCACACTGACTCTGAGGGTCGGGCCAGGCAGATCCACTCCGAGGCAGGCGAAGGCAGGCCAGGCCAGGCGGGCTGAAGGGCGGTGCCAGCCGCAGGGCTGATGGACGGGCAGCTGGGAGCCCCTGAAACGTGCCAGGGGAGCAGGAGGAACAGCTCATCAGGTATATAAATACCAGGCAGGTTTATTATTGGGTGTATACAGCCACGTTATTTTAATTCGTCAGTCCTGCCCCCGGCGGTGGGCACCCTGCCAGTCTGCCTTCCCACATCCTGCTGCTGACTCCGGGCCCACCCGTTTCTATATTGAGGAGCCCCTCTCCATAAATAACGACCAGGAGTCAGGCACGAAAGAAAGGCCATTTGGAGCACCGGGAAGGCTGTCACACGGGCCAACAAAGGGCAGGAAGTGCTGGGCGGTGGCCCAGTGTCAGTCCCCAAGCCCAGCTCACCTGGCTGGGCTGCACAGTCTTTGTGCAAAAATGTGAGGCCCAAGTCCTGAACTTCCTGCCATTTGTCAGGCTGCACCGTGGCCTGGAGTTCACCGAAACGTTTGCTGCTCCCAACAATACACACATGCATCCTTTGGAAAAATTCTCGCTCTCTCCCTGTCCAACGGCAATAGCTTTTTATGGAAGTGGCTGGAGGGGTCCAGGGCTGAGTACTGGAAAGTTCCATGTGTATTTCTCTCCTGGAGGTGCCAGCTCAGACGAGGATGAGAGAGGGCAGAGTCCGGGGTGGGGGATAGAGGCTCTGGGGTCACACCCAGCTTGGTTCCTGACTGCCTCAGAGCCAGAGCCCTGAGGCCCTGGGTTGGGGCGTCAGCTTCTGGGACCTATTGGACTCCTGCTTCTGCCCAACACTGCTGCTGTCCCCAGCCCCCCTGCCTCCCTGGAGGCTCCAGAACTTCACCCTCCTGAAGTAGGATGCAGTCACCATCAAGAATGTCCGTGTGGGGTCACCATGGCCCAGCTGGCCATGTCCCTCACTCCCAGGCTGGACCTTGTGCGAGGCAACTCTCGGTGGCTTCTCCAGGTGGCAACCAAAGACATCCAGCACCAGCTCCAGTCCCTCGAGGGCTATGCTCACCTTGCAAGGGACGTAAAGGCTCCCAGACACGGAGATGGGTGCTGGCTGTCCCCTTGTACACTGAATAAAAAGAAACGCAAAGCATTTTTCAACTTGCTAAGTTTATTCCATTGAGGGGACTGTCCTTTTATTCTGAGATTATGTTCTGAAATGAAGAAACAGAAAAATGTGGTGACTTTTTCTTCAAGGATTATCCTTTAGTCTGAGGTTCTTTCTTTCTGCTTTCCTAGGGGTCCTTTCTTAGTGTTCAAATGTGCTTTTGTCTGTGACATCATGGTAAGGGAAAGTAGTTTCATTTGATGAAACGAAGAGTTGGCAGTCCGAGGCCAGCCCTCCGAACAAAAGCGAAGCCACCACCACCTGTGACAAAGTTCAAGGGTAGGATCCACAGCCCCAGGGGGCTTCTGACTGGGGGAGGGCCACACACCTGTCACAGTGACATATTGGGAGCCCTCAGGGGATTCCATGCAGGAGCGAGGGGCAGAAGTTACTCTGCGTTGGAGCTCAGAGGGGCGGCTGGCAGTGAGCGCCTGGCTCGTAGTAAGTGCTCGGTGAACATGGGCTGACTGAAGACTGAAGAAAAAGCTGGGGCTTGGGGGCAAAGGAGGTCTTGGCGAGGTGGGAGAGGAGAACTGACGGTTGTTTCTGGCCCACAGGCCAGGTCGAGCAGAGGCGTGGGGGCCCAAAAGAGCCCGCTGTGATGGGGATAGTGGGGGGCACCAGACTGGGGCAGAGGCAACACCTGCTGGAAGAGTGGAGTATGATGTCACCTACGTGCAGCTGCACCTGGAGAGCCAGACAAATGTGTTCAGATCTGACACAGCCACTAGTGGGGGTCATGGAAGGCTCTGGACCAGGGTGGCCCAGGCTGCAGGACCAGCTGAAGACTACTACTCTGGCAGCCGTGTACAAGAGACTTGCACTCCAGGGCCCCAGGCAGCTGTTGGCTGGCTCCAACCTAAGGACAAGGGGCCGTGGTGTGGGGGACAGGCCCTGCCGGATGGGAAGGGCACAGGAACGTGACTGAGATTTTAATCCAGGAGTCTAGAAAAAACAATTTTTTAAATATTTTATTTATTTGCTCTTAGAGAGCGGGGAAGGGAGGGAGAAAGAGAGGGAGAAAAGTATTAATGTGCAAGGGATACATGGATCAGTTGCCTCTTACATGCCCCCAGCTAGGGACCTGGCCGGCAACCCAGGCATATGCCCTGACTGGGAATTGAACCGGCAACCTTTTGGTTCACAGGCTGGCACTCAATGCACTGAGCCACAGCAGCCAGAGTGAAAGTTTTGATGTGACTGAGTGACAGAAATGTGGGAGAGGCAGGAGGTTTGGAATAAGGCTGGAGATGAGACTGGCTCCGGGTTTGCCAACTTGGATGAACCCAGACGGCTGGACTCGGAGTAGAAATGTCTGGTGGCCGGGTGCTGGGGTGAGATGGCCAGGAAGCAGCCAGGCCAGCTCACTCGCCCAGCCCACCTGACCAAGGAGGAGAGAAGGAGGTGCCACCTGGCACTCCTGTGGGCCTGGGTTGCAGGTGGCACTCCGATGGGGGGGGGTGGCGGGGGAGGTCTTCAGCTATGCCTAATAATGTGTGGAATTCAGGCCTGGATTAAAGGAGTCTAAAGCTGCCAGTGAAGAGCGGCCACTCTCCTTGGGAGTTAGCCGGCTCCAGCAGCTTAGATAACCCCCAAGCTATTTCAGGAAAAGAGCCCTAAGAAGGTAAACAGGCCGGTGGCCAGCAGATGGACAGATAACCTGTGCTTAGCCCTTATCTGAGGGGAGGCCCAGAGAGATGGCCCTCTGGGGACAGGGTCCGGGAGACAGGAAGGGGCCAGAGTACATCAGAGGGAGAGGAGGAGGGGCAGGAGCAGGGGCGGGCTCCAGCTAGGAGGGGACATCCCTTGGCCCCGGCTGTCACTGTGGTTCTGAAGGGAAATGGAGTTGGGGTGTTCCTTGGAGTCACCCCTCGTCCAGGAGCTCTGAACCTTATTTGGGGTCTGAATGTCCAACAAGAGCCCCAGAGACTGAAGGCTTTTTACCTTTTACTGTCTCAGGGTTTTCAGGAGTTGGTCATGTGCTTATGTTTATAGGAGGTGTAACCCCAGGGCGGCACAGCGTGTGCTTGTGTTTGGTGTGCTGGGCATATGCATGTGTGGGTGCAGCAAGGTGGGGGTTTTGGTGACTGTGGGTGTTGCGTGTATGTGTGTGACATGTGGGAGTGGTGTGTGTGCACTGTGTGTGGGTATAGCAGGTGTGTGTGTCTGTGTGGGCACAGTGTGGGATGTATGGTTGTGGATATGTATGTGTGGTGGGTGGGTGGGCAGGGCAGCACATGTATGTAGGTGTGCACATGGGTGCTGTGCACGTGTCACAGGCGTGCATAGGTAACCAGGTTCTTAGTGATTGAGGACAAAGAATTGAACCAAACACACAGAGTTTATAGCACGAAGAAAGAGGGAAGATTTATTAAGCGATAGTACACTCCACAGGACATGGGAACAGGCCAGCTCTGAGCAAAGATGGACCACGTGGGCTGGAGGGATTTTCTTCTTATAGGGCGGAAGCTTCCTGGCTAGTCTTTGGTGGGCTTCTATTGCGCAGGTACGAGGAGTTACATTTCAAAGCTACTGCGCATGTGTGGTTTTCCATGATTTTCTTGACTGGCTACTGGAGAAGGGAGTCCCACAATGTTAATTCATTATAATGCTATTATAATGAACTAAAGGTAGTGCGCAGGCACATTCCATGATTTAGAGTTATTCCAGAAAACAGGAACAACCGGTCTTAGGGGGTCTTTGTCATGTATGGATTTTTTTTATCTTAGCCCTGCGGGGCCTCTGTAGTATCCTTTCTGACTATCTCCTGCCTCACACACATGTGTGGTGTGGGCAGTACATGCATGTGGGTGTGCACACACGTGTGGTATGGGGGTGTGCATAGTACGTGTGCAGGAGGTGCTGTGCATGCATGGGATATGTGTGCAGCGTATGTGTGCAGTGCATGTGAGTGCTGTGCATGCATGTGTGTAGCATGTGTGTGTGGGGTGGGGGGGTACTGCATGGTCGCAGAGCAAAATGACTAAGAGGACAGGCTCCTGTCCCGGCTCCCCCCACCTTTGTCTTGAATGCAGAGCTGAGCTGTCACTGCTTTGTGGTCACTGGTGGCCATGGCTCCCTTCAGAACATGTTCAAGAGGCCTCAGGCCATCACAGGAGGCCTTCAGAATTCAGTTCCAGGCTTTGGGGTCACCTGCCCACCTTGCCCTCCTGTCACCTCCTGTGGCAGGTCAGTGTCTTCCTGCCTGTGGGCTCTGATGACTCTGTTTCCTCTCTGTGGAAAGCCCTCCCCGTCCTTTGCATCTCAGAAAGCATCTCTGTCCCCCTGTTTACATTCTCCCTCTCACCTTAACCCACCCACCAGACCCACTCCCCATCCCATAGCCCAGGGGACTGCTCCGCCCACTTGTCTTCCCTTCTCTTATTGGTTCAACAGTCTGTGATGTCACAAGGAAGAGAAGGGATGCTCTCCCTGCAGCCTCCCTCCAGTGGCCAACCTCCCCAGGCTCACACAATTCAGTGAAGGCAGTAATGGAAGAAGGGACAAGAGAGCCCCTTGGCCCCTGGCGACAGAAGTAGGATCTGCCCTCTGGTCTCCCTCCTGCAGGTCCCTCCACTGACTTCAGTCAATTCTCTCTCTCTCTGCAAGCAACTGGCCCTGCTTCCTTTTGCCTGGTCCTGGTCCTGGCTGCCACCATGCTGCTCACCAATCCCACCTCCAAGATGCAGCCACTGCCAACAATTAGCTGCACGTGTGTGTGACAGATGGTCACACATAGGAGCATACAACGTGTTTCTCTGTGCAAATTGCTCCCCCACCCAACAACATCACAGCCATCTTTTCCAGGACTGAACGTGGATCCGACTTATTATTTTCGCTGGTCGCTTCACCTCGCCGGGCACGCGCACGTCATAGTGTCATTGACAGGTGCTCCTCCCTGTGTTTACTGAGAACCGCCTGGGGTAAGGCTCTGTTCGGGGGACCAGCATTTACATTCTAGTAAAACAGACAGGAAATGTAAAAGCAATTAAGCAAATAAGCTGGAGCGTTATGGACGGTGTGAAGTGTTACAAGGAAAATAAAACGGGGCATTTCGGAAGTGTCACCAGGGAACTGACACTTGATAACTCGAATACAAACATCTGGATGGAGAGCTAGAAGGCGTCCTACTTGGCCGTGTCAGTTTGGGGCGAGGACATGCCTTGCTAGGGCGGCTTTGACCGAGCTGGCGGAGGGGGAGGTGGGGTGGCCTGGAGGCACTGGTCTCTGCTCTCATTCGGTGTCCTCGGGGCAGTGGCCGAGGGTCTGGGGCAGCCGTCACCGGACAGGCACAGAGGCCAGTCAGCAGGCCCACAGCTGCTGCACGTGAGCCCGTTTCCACAGGCCCAGCGGGCATGGCGTTGGAGCGGGCCAGGCTCTGGAACTTTCTCCCCCTTTTGACCTCTCAAAGTAATGAAGGGGCTTTCTCATTTGGGAAACTGAACACACGCCTGTGCTGCCCTGCTTTTACAGGATGATGAGTGCGGACAAGCTTTGGAGGTAGAGGTCTCTGCGTGAGTTTCCTATGGCTGATTCGACCCAGCACCACAGACCGGGCAGCGTGAAACAACACAGAGGTAGCGTCTCAGTTCCGGAGGCCAGAGGCCGACCCCCAGGTGTGAGCGGGTCAGGAGCCCCTCCCTGGGGGCCCAGAGGGAGGGTCCGTTCCAGGCTTCTCTCCTGCTTTCTGGCGGCCTTCACCAATCCTTGGCGAGGGACAGTGTGTCTCCAGTCTGCCTCTGTCACCACGAAGCATTCTCCCTGGTGTCCATGTGTCCCCCTCCTTGTAAGGACACTGGTCACTGGATTGCCCTCGTTTACATCTGCAAAAACCCTGTTTCTAAGTAAGGTCACATTCCCAGGGACCAGGGGTTGTCAGGACCTGGACACAATCTGACACAGCACCGAATGTCACCTTTGGCCATCAGCGCCATCACTGTCACCATTCCCACAAAGAGTCGAAGCTAAAAAGCAAATGCCGAATTGCTTTAGCAGCATGCTGGGTGTGTCTGGGTTTTGTGGGGGACCCCCACCTTACGTGAGGTCACTTTTACACAGCCAGGTGGCCTCACTGAGTGGCCAGTGCCGGGGAGCACAGGATGCCACCCCAAAATACGCTTCTTTGGGATACTGATTTTTGTAAGGATATTGGTCAGTGTTAAGAAACTGCAGACAAAGGAGAGGCTTTGAAAACCAAGTAGAAGTTACCCCGTGTAAAAAAACCATTTAATTCGTAAGGGAAATCTCCATTGGTAAGGGTGTTCCTTCCCCACACCGCAAAGAGGACGTGTGAGCCTCTAGAAACTCATCAGTGGGTAAGGTAGGGCTTAAATCTCCATAACAATCTTACCCTCATTCTTGACACTTTTCCTGAAAACCTCCCATAATTGATTCCCCGCCCCCAAACACCTTTTGCCTTTCGCTGAAGTGCGTATTTAAGCGAATGGCTTTCACTGCTTTGTGGAGTCACTCGGTTTTCTTGGGTCTCTTGCACGTTATTAAACTTTGTTTTCCTCCTGCAAAAGTCTCATGCCAATTTGTTTATTAGTCCAGCCAGAAGAATTTAGGAATTTAGGAAGGCAGGAGGACATGAATCTTTTCCATTCCCACACGTGGGTTGGACGGAGTGCCCCCATGCAGGCCCGGCCCTGTGTCAGGCCCAAGCACCGGTCACCTCGGAAAGGTCTTGCCCTCTTCCCCCCCCCCGACCTTTGTCATTTCAAGAGAGAATTTAGCAGGCTCCCTGTGCGTCACTTCCCACTTAGGTGGTGCCAGCTGTGCCGTCTGTCCCTTTCCAGCCTGTCCCCCATGCACCGTGCTGTCTCTTCTCAGCCTCCCATGAGTACTCCCGCGGGTAAACTCACCGACCGTGGAACACTGCAAGGGGAGCCAGGAGGAAACTTCACCGAAAGGCCAATCGTAAGCACATCGGAACACATAACACACACATTCAGCCAAAAGACCCCCATGCCTGGACCCCTTCCAGACTCGTCCCTTTATTATTTTTGTTCTCTTTTCCTTTTTAACTAGATCTTGCCTGAAAACAGCCTGGGCGTTGCTAAGGTAACGCCTTCCAGCCTCCCTGAACACATCATTGTTCAGTTCGAGCAGCGGCGGCCTGGAGGAATTTGCTATTTGTTTAAGAGATGAAAGCCACAAACTTCCACACATTCTTCTCCCAGTCTCACTCCCCTGGCATTGTGTGGCCCAGGCAGAGCAGAGCACGTTGGGTGGAGGGGGCCCAGGGGACCCAACAAAATAGTGGGCACTTGCGAATGGGCCTCACCATCCCAAGAGAGAGATTTGGGATTTCTCTTTGGAAAGTAACTGGACTGGATGGGCGAGGAAAGCCTCTGGGCCACGGCACCCCCAGCCTCAAACCTGGGAAGGGTGAATTGACTCACACTTTGCCCAGGGCCTTCGTGTCCCAGAACGTAACTCCAGGAAGGGTGCCCGAGACCCAGGGAGCAGCAGTGTTACAGCTCTGTGGAAGCACAGGGGATGTGGCTCAGAGCAAGCGGTGTTTCAGGAATGCACAGGGGCCCATGTAACCAGCGTTATCAAGGGGAACTCACTGAGGCCTGCCAGCTGGGGAGGAGGCTCCTGGGGATATGGGATGCCTGGGGATAGGGGCCTCTGGGGCTTTACATTGCCCTGGATCTGGGGCTTCTCACCGGCACCAGTGCATGGCCCTCCTCTGCCTTGTCGACATGGACCAATTTCTCTCTCTGTCCTTTTCTTTCTACACCACTTTGCTTTTCTTACTGATAACCATCTGGCTCCTGCTCTAAGTTGCATCCAAACTCCCTAAGCAGAAGAATTTGATTGGTTCAGGTTCACGAGCTCCTGGGCTATGCTACCTCATAGGATGTTGGCTGACCAATAGAGGGGCAGCCCCTGGGTCAGGTGCTCCCTTGTGGTCCACTCAGCTGTGTCCTACGTGCAGCAACTCACGCGGTGTAACACCGGGTCATTAAAGGGAGCTACAAATAGGGCAGGTCTTCCAAGACCTGTCTGTCTGTCCCGTACAAGCTGCGTGACAATGTGATGGTTTCAGAGGAATTTTGAGGAGATCAAAATGAGGAAGGTTGATTGAATTTTGTGGTGTGATGTGGTGTGTGATATCATGGTTCCTCCATTCTTCCATGGAGACTGTGATAAAATGTACACCATTTACCAATACTTCTGACCTTAGACTTGTGTGTTTTTAAGGTTCCATTTATTTATGTTTAGACAGAGGGGAAGGGAGGGAGAAAGAGAGGGCGAGAAACAACGGTGTGTGGTTCCCTCTCACACAGCGCCCCCACTGGGGACCTAGCCCACAACCAAGGCACATGCTCTGACTGGGAATCAAACCGGCGACTCTTTGGTTTGCAGGCCAGTGCTCAATCCACTGAGCTGATGCAGACCCCGGCCTGTGGGATCCATGTGTTGTGGATGCGACAAACAAATTTACATGGACTGCGGAAGTCCTGTGGAGAAAAAGGGATGG
>PVIA01014812.1:0-25360 GCA_004024845.1 Tonatia bakeri | reverse complement strand
TAGCACAGGCCCCTTTGTTCCCGAAAACGTGCTCCTACCGTCTGTTTTTTTCAATGTCTGGTCAACTTCTGATGTCCTGTTTTCATAAATGTTGCGATATCGGTGGTCTCCTGTTCTGTCTCTCCTCAGATCGGCCGAATTCTCCCCAGAGCAGTGGAGAAGGGGATCAGGACTCCCCCCACATCGCCGCCATCTTCAACAGTCCGGACTACTGAGTCTTGTGGAAGAAAAGAGACTGCACTGCTACTCTCTCAGTGGGAGAGTGCCTCAGAGCACTGTGGCAACTCTCTCAAGAGGAGAGCACCCCAACCCTTGCCTTGACAAGCTTTAGTGCTTTTCTGGGCGCATTACAGATGGTCCTCATTTACTGGGCTGAGATTCACTTTAGGTGGTTACCTTTTATAGAAAACAAAGGGGAGGATGCTGCTAATCACATCACAGAAGAAAGATTTGCAAATGCAAAGGGAAAAGTGGTTGAACTGGTTACACTCATCCTTGGAAGGTTTAGCATTGATTTTAGGAAGTTACTTTAAAGATATGCAGTAAATGTTCGCTGCCTCAATTCAGGGTGAGGAAGTTTTAGCAAAAAGCAAGTCTCAAAGCAGCCTAGGTACAATGCAGGCCTGATTCCCCACGAGAAAAGCTATCCATGGGTGTCAGTCCTGTCTGGGCCCATGCCATGCAGAACAGTCTCCTATACCAGCCAGTGAAAGAAAGCAGTCTAATCCAACAACTAAAAGGCAGGAGCAAATGGCCTGACCAAGGGACAGAGAAAATCAGCACAGATTGCACAAGGGAGAGGTAGGCAGAGAATCTGTCATGTAGGGCTTTGAAGGCCACAGTAGGGACCTCGGATTTTATTCTGCTTGAGACAGAAAGCCACTGGAAGACTTTAAGCCCAGGAAGTATGTGCTGTGATTTCCACTTTCAGCAGTTGAGATCACCTGTGGGGAGAAAGTAGATACCTAAGACAGGGAGTCCAAGAACAGAGCCCCAGGGACTCTGCAATGAGTGTTTATTGGGGAGGAAAAGGGAGTAAAGGAGACTGGTAGGAGGAGAACCAAGACAGTGTAGTTTTCCAGAAAGAAGAGAAATTGTTTAAAGAGGACAAGTGTCCTTTTTAACCAATGCTGTGCCACCCAGAGAGGGGCCCATACAGCATTGTTTTCTGTCTCCACATCACTTAAAGGGAGACTTTCACAATGTCCAGAGCCCTTGATGTCCTGCCAGGGAAAGAAGAGGATGTCCTCAAAGTCCTTGCAGCAGGAACCCACTCAGGCGGCACTAACCTCAACTTCCAAAGGGAGGAGTACATCTATAGAAGGAAAAGTGATGGCATCTACATCGTAAATCGGAAGAGAACCTGGGAGATGCTTCTGCTGGTAGCCTGTGCCGTTGTCGCCATTGAACACCCATCCACTGCCAGTGTCATAACTTCCAGACATACTGGCCAGCGAACTGTGCTGAGGTTTGTTGCTGCCCTACAGCCACTCCTGTTGCTGGCCACGTCACTCCTGGAATCTTCACTAACCAGATCTAGGCAGTCTTCTGGGGGCCAAGACATCTGGTGGTTACCAATCCCAGCGCTGACCACCAGCCTCTCATGGAGTTGGCTAATGTTAGCCTGCCTACCATTGCTCCGTGTGGACATTGGCATCCCTTGCAGCAACAAGGGGGCTCACTGAGTGTGTCTGATGTGGTGGATGCTGACCAGGGAAGTTCTGACCATGTGTGGCACCATCTGCCATGAGTAGTCATGGGTGGTGATGCCTGATCTCTACTTCTACAAAGATCCTGAAGAGAATGGGAAGAAAGAGCAGGCCACTGCTGAAGACGCTGTGGTGTGACCAAGGAGGAATTCAGGGTGAATGGATGGCTCCAGCTCCCCAGTTCACTGCTGCTCAGCCTGAGGTCACCGACTGGTCTGAAGGCACAGGTGCCCTCTGTGCCTGTTCAGCAGTTTCCTCCTGAAGCTTTGTGTGCTCAGCTGCACTGGAGACTAGTCTGCAGCCCCCTCTGTGCAGGCCTCTGAATGGTAGGAACAGCTGCAGTGGTAGGAACAACCACTGAGGGGTCTTAAGGTCTTCTTCCACAAACTCTGAAACAAAATGGAAATAAGATTGATGGAAAATAAACACTTTCTGAATAAATAAATAAATAAATAAATAAGAGGAAGAGTGTGACCAATAGCATCAAATGCAGCTGAGAAGATGGGCAAGGTAAGGACACAGGCCACCGGCTTTGACAGAATGTGGATCATTAATGGCTTTGGAAAGAGAGGTCGGTGAAGTCGCTGATATGAAAGCCCTGAATGGAGTTCAGGAGAAAAGGGGAGGTAGGGAAACGGAGATGACAAGTAGAGCCAACTCTTTCAAAGAGTCTTACAGTGAAGAACAGCACACAAATGAAGCGTGGGTCAAGGGAGGTGTCGGAGTAGCGCTGGCCGACAGAACTTTTCCGCCCCAATGGGGAAGTTCTGTAATGCTACTGGGCACTTGGAAAGTAGCTGATGAACTGAGGAGCTAAATTTCACATTTTAATTAATTTAATTAATGTAAATTTAAATAGCTACACAGAACTAATGGCTACTATTTGGGCAACACAGTTTGCAGTCATTGTCCCTTTAAGGGGTGATATTGAAACACACATGCATGCCAGCAGAAATTACTACACACATGAACTCAATGGGCACCTGAGTAACCCTGGATGCTAGGGAGCATCTCTGACATCACCACCCCCACGTCCTTAATCTCTTAGTGTTTGACTCCTAGCTTGTCTTTTACAATAAGAAAAAAAAAATCATCCTAATTATCAATTCCATGAACCACTATAATTCCAAGTGAGTCACTTTTTTTTCCTTTTTTTAAATTTTATTGCTTATGCTATTACAGTTGTCCCATTTTCCCCCTTCACTCCCCTCCACCCTGCCCACCCCCTCCCACCTACATTCCCCTCCTTTACTTCATGTCCATGTGTCATAGTTCTTTAGTGTCTACATATCCCATACTATTCTTGCTCTCCACCGGTCTATTTTCTACCTACCGTCTATGTTACTTATTCTTTATATCTTTTCCCCCTCTCTCCTCCTCCCACTCCCCTGTTGCTAACCCTCCATGTGATCTCCGTTTCTGTGGTTCTGTTCCTGTTCTAGTTGATTGCTTAGTTTGTTTTTGTTTTTGTTTTAGGTGTGATTGTTAATAATGGTGAGTTTGCTGCCATTTTACTGTACATGGTTTTTTTATCTTCTTTTTCTTAGATAAGTTCCTTTAGCATTTCATAAAATAAGGGCTTGGTGATGATGAACTCCTTTAACTTGGCCTTATCTGAGAAGCACTTTATCTGCCCTTCCATTCTAAATGAAAGCTTTGCTGGATAGAGCAATCTGCGATGTAGGTCCTTGCCTTTCAGGACTTGGAATACTTCTTTCCAGCCCCTTCTTGCCTATAAGGTCTCTTTTGAGAAATCAGCTGACAGTCTGATGGGGACTCCTTTGTAGGTAACTGTCTCCTTATCTCTTGCTGCTTCTAGAATTCTCTCCTTCATTTTTACCTTGGCTAATGTAATTATGATGTGCCTTGGCGTGTTCTTCCTTGGGTCCAACCTTTTCGGGACTCTCTGAGCTTCCTGAACTTCCTGGAAGTCTATTTCCCTTGCCAGATTGGGGAAGTTCTCCTTTATTATTTGTTCAAATAACTTTTCCACTTGTTGTTTTTCCTCTTCCCCTTCTGGTACCCCTATAATTCGGATGTTGGAACATTTAAAGATGTCCTGGAGGTTCCTAAGACTCTCCTCATTTTTTGAATTCTTGTTTCTTCATTCTTTTCTGTTTGGTTGTTCCTTTCTTCCTTCTGGTCCACTCCATTGATTTGAGTCCCAGTTTTCTTCCCATCACTATTGGTTCCCTGTGCGTTTTCCTTCATTTCTCTTATCGTAGCCTGCATTTGTTCATCCAATTTATGTCCAAAGTCAACCAATTCTGTGAGCTTCCTGATCAGCAGTGCTTTGAACTGTGCATCTGATAGGTTGGCTGTCTCTTGGTCACTTAAAAAAATGGGTTCTGGGGATTTTAATTCTGTTTGAGCCATCTTTTTTATTTTTTATTTTCCTTCGGTCTGGTCGTGCCTTTTATGTATGGGCAGCAGAGCCTTAGGTGTTCACCGGGACGGGGCACCCCAGTCGCTGGGTTGTGACTGGTATGTGGAGGCGGGGTCTGAGAGGGAACAATGACGCCTGCTCCACTCTCTCTAGGACTTCATTCCCCTTTGCTGCTTTCCACAAGCAGATTGGGCCCTTCTGGTGCTGGCTCCCAGGCGGGTGGGCTTGTGTACTTTCTCGGACTCTGTGGGTCTCCCCAAGGAGCCTCCTGTGAGTCTGAGAGAATCTCCCGGCCTCAGTTCCCACAGGTGTTTTCAGTCAGTGCTCTTAGGCTTTGTTTCCCAGTGCTGGGGCCCTGGGTTGTGCGGTCTGTGTTGCTGCCCGTTTTCGTTTAGTTTGTCTGCGCGCAAATGTGTGGCTGTGGACAGCCAGCTGCCTTGTGCACCTCACTGGGTCTGCTCATTGCCTCCCATGCCCAGGGTCTGCCACCGGTCCATCAGCCGCCCCTGTGCTTCTGGGGTCCGCCAACTGCCGTCTGTGCCCTGCGCGCCCACGTCTGCCAGCCACCGCTTTTTCCTGCCGGGACCCCTCCACCCCCTCTCCGTAGGCCTTCGGCTCTGCCCCTCCTTACCGGTCTGGTTGTATGGTAGTCAGACTTCCATTCAGTTCATTTCTCTCTGTTCTGGCTGTTTCTTTTTTCTCAATTTTTGTTGTCCTTAGTTTTGGTTGTGCAAGGAGGCACCATACGACTACCTATGCCTCCACCTTGGCCGGAAGCCCCCCAAGTGAGTCACTTTATGTGACTCAAACTGTCTATGTAGGACTTAGCTCTGAAATGAGAATACCTCAGTCCCTCTTGGGAATCACCCTGCCTGGTTTCAGAAGTTGTAAGGCTGAATAAAAAGGCCGTGGGACCATATGCCACTAAGGAGATGAAGCTTCTCTTCCCAGCAGGGGCACCACCTCTGCCCCCTTTACTTCACCTTGCATGGTCCCAGGCAGATGACTGTTTAGCCAATGATGGGTAAGGTTCCTCAAGGGAGGGATGACTTAAACAGGCATGGTCACGAAGGGGCCATCAGGGAAGGACTTGGGGTCTATAGAAAAAGGGGGTGATGGGCCCTCACACCTCGGCTTTGACATAGCCTGAGTCCTCATTCTGTCTGTAAGAAGTCTCCTAATCTCTTGACTGCCTTACTTCCCCTGCATGACTTTAGCTTGAAACAATGATGGAGGGCGGTGCAGCCTCAGGCAGGAATGGGCAGCTCTCCGGAGCAATCAGGCCTAAGAAAGAATGTATAAGGTACTGTGAAACCTGCTTTGCTAAGAATGCCCTCAATTTTCTGATAAGGGTCCAAGCAAGGGTTAAGCATAAAATGAGTTTGTTTCCCAAAGTTTTATGGCCCTTTAGCTGTCTGACCCTGACTCAGAATAAATCCTCACAGTTCTTTGAATGTTATCTATTGTTTGATCATTACTATTGTCTGACAATGAGTGATGAGCTTTACCCGTATTCCTGTGCAAAGTGAACCCAATAAAAGCCCATTGAGGAACAGGCTCAAGGTCCTTCTCCTCTGAGAGATCGGCCACCTTTCCCCTCCAAGCAGGTCATGTCTTTGTAGACTTATTCTCATCCGTGATGGCCAGGGGTGCTCTGCTAGACAAAGCTCCCCCACAAGTTCCCATTTTCTAAGAAAAAGGCAGATAAAGTCTTTGATAGATCTAGTTAGAATGGCAGTATGATAAGCAACTAATAAGCACAGGCTTATTTGGAAATAGTAAGCCATAAAGATTCAGTTCCCAGCTCTATGTATTAGCTGTAAATGGTACATGAGTTACATGAACTTCTCAGTTTCTACATCTGTAAAATGAGGATAATAAGAGTCTAGAGTATGATGAGGCTCAAATGAGATCATCTGGGCACAGTGCTTGCCTACATATGGTAGGCCTTCAGTAAATGTTACCTATTACTATTGATATAAGTCATTAGGCCAGACCCAAAGTAGCATCATGCCCCTGTCTAGTGCTGGTTTAAAAATCTAATGCCTCTGTGCATTTGTTTATCATCTAAAAAGCAGGTGTGTTGCCACCCTTCAAGGCCAGGCAGTTTCATGGTATTCATGCAGATGGAAAAATATTCATGGAGCCATTGGGATGTCTGGCATGCCTTTATTCATGGGTGGGTGAACCATGCACGCTGCAAGCTATGTGTCTATCTGCATGTCTCATGTTGTGGCTCTTGATCCCCAGTGTGTCACCCATCGTGGCACCTGTCCCCTTGCATGTCTCGCATCATCACCCCCAGCAGGGAGTCCCTACCTGTTTGAGTACTAGAGGGGAGCAAAGCCAGAACACTGCCAGAACATTACAGAACATAACATAGTTCTGTGCATGCGAGCTCACTTCATGTTATGGGAACAGTTTACCAGACCAGTCTCAAGGCTCTGAGAACACTAGTTATCAGGCCCCTCCAAGGCTATGAGAACACTGCCCCTCTTAGTTACCCAGAAACCTGGGTGAGGAAGCCAGACTGCTTCTACTTACCCTACAGTAGGTAAAAAGCTTACATGACACCAGGATAGCTCAATTTCCTAAACCAGGGACCCAGGATTAGCAAAGAACTTCTCTAACTTGCAATATGTGCAGATAAGCAGGTTTGGAGGACTTCTCCAATAAACATCACCCATTGCACGAGCTGTTATTTTTCCCAGACTCCTATCTCCCAGGGCTGCCCAC
Source organism: Tonatia bakeri (assembly GCA_004024845.1). NCBI lineage: Eukaryota > Metazoa > Chordata > Mammalia > Chiroptera > Phyllostomidae > Tonatia > Tonatia bakeri. Next base: position 18,529 of record PVIA01014812.1, on the reverse strand, counting down.
TTAACCCAAGAGACTTACTGATAGTTCTGAGCCCAGCTGCCAGACCAGCAGTCATCTGTCTAGAACTTCAAATGAATGCCCCCAGATTTGCCTACTTTCACCACATAGTGCTGCAAGATAAGTCTCCCCTGGCTCCCGATAAAGGCTTTGAAGAACATCTTGTCTGTTAACAAACAGCTTTTGATCGTGCCTGAGTTTGATCTCCATTTTGTCCTTATTCATCAGACCCCTTTAAATGGATTCTTTCACACTCCTCAGATTAGCCTAAAGGAAACCTCATGAAACAATGAGTCCAATTGTCCCTGGGTACAGGGTGTGGGCTGTCAAAAGACCACATCGAGTCTCCCACAGGGCTGTGAGTGGAACGAAGGGTTGGTGATGTTGCCAGCACTAGTGGAAAGTAAATTAAGCCAGCTTCAAAAGCCTACATAATATGGAAAAGCAGAAACACAGCACATAGCCCTCTGGCCCAGGAGGACAATCTTCATTTACTTTCAGAGAAAGCTTGTTTTCCTCAGACACAGGCTGCTTCTTGCTGGGGAAACCCAGGGTCATCATCAGTGTCCAGAATATCAGAGCTAACCTCTCACTGGCAGAACAAGAAAACAGCCAGTGTGATTTGGAGGGGTGGAAAATACACAACCCCCAAAACTGATGTGTTTCTGAATTATTCTGTTGAAACATTTTTGCTTTGGGGCAAGTGGAATTCCCTGACCTTCCCTAGAGGGACTGTGGATACCTCTCCCGCCCTAGCAGCTAGTGCACAGCCCAGGCTGGCCCATTAGAATTCATCCCTTCGGATACTGGTTGGCCCCGTGGAAAACCCATGACTCCTACAGATACTATTGAAAGAGAAAGAGAACATCTCCATCTCTTTCTCCTTCGAAGATCAAGTAGCCAGGTCTAATTTTGCTGACAAGAGGAGGGATTTGGGAAGGAAGAAAGACACAGACCTAAGAACATAATTTGAGCCCTTGACTGCAGCCATGTCTGAATGCCTAAAGCTTTACCTACCCCTTTGGACTTGATGGCTGTGTCAGCCAATAAATAACCTTTTTTATTTATGCTAGTTTGAACTTATGTTCTGACACTTGCAACAGACATTAAAAAGCTAAGATAACAATACCCAAGCTTCACTAAGAACTTGTAGACAGAGATACACATGATGAAAGCAATATATTAGGAATATTTGTTTGACAATAGTTTTTAAGGTAGAGTATAGGCACCAGGTAGCCAGTCTGTTGCCATACCTAGGCATTCAGATCTTTTTAATTTCAAGTGGTGGAAGTCAACCGTAAGTCATTAGGTAAAAAGAATTTATGCAAAGACTGTGGGCAACCCAGGCCCTACAAGTTGGCCAAGCGATTTCCAATGTGTAGATAACCTCAATCACAAAGATATGTTTTTCTTCTTGAAAATTTCCAAGTGACCATTATTTCAATGGGTATAAAAAATTGAACAAAATACTTTCTATGAACATATTCATGACATACAAGTAGTAATAAATAACTAATTATTTGTACCAAATAAACTATTACTACAAGAACCACATTACTTTATTCATGTACCATAAACATCACACACATAAGGCAAAGTAGAATTGTTCAGAAAACTGGAGAATCACCCCTCAAGTTAAACCTCTGGAAATAATGCCCAGTTCTTTGCAGAACTAGTCTAAGAGAATCATGTCTGTCACCACCAAGCACCAGGCATTTCAGCTTGCATTGCCATTTTGTGCTATTTCTGAGCAACTTTTGAGCCTGGAATTCAAGCTCTACTGCTACCAGCCCCATTGTGACTTCTGACCAACAGCTCATTCAGCCTTGGTTTGTGCCACTGTTGCTGTCTTGGAGTTCTTCAGCCCTAGTTCCTGACTCAAAGCCTGGCCCCAATATGGCTGCTTGGTGAACTGCTGTGAACTGAATTGTATCCCTCCTAACATTCATACGTTGAAGCCAAACCCCCAATGTGCCTGTATTTGGAGATAGGGCCTTTAAAGATGTAATTAAGGTTAAATGAGGTTAAAGAATGGGATCCCAATCCAATATGACTCGTGTCCTTATCAGAAAAGGAAGACATACCCTGTATGAGCACATGCACAAATGAAAGACCATGTGAAGATACAGCAAAAAGGTGTCTATCTGTTACCCAAAGAGAGAGGCCTTAGGAGAAACTAATCTGCCAACACTTTGGTTTTGGACTTCTATCCTCCAGAATGAAACAATTTAAAAAAAAAGAAGAAGAAAAAGCACCCCGTCTGTGGTATTTTGTTATGACGGGCCAAACAAATGAAAATAGACTGATTGATATGACTTTCTCTCACAAAAGACCTCAAAATAAAGATTAAAGAGGACTTGGTGACTATTTAGAAGTGGGGATCAAAGCAAAGAGTGAGTCAAAGAGGTCTCTCAGGTTTATAACTCGCTGGCTAGAAAGTTGAGAATGGCAGTGTCAACTGGGCTGGGCTGTGGCACCCAGATATCTGGTCAAATATTATTCTAGATGCTTCTGGGAGGATGTTTTTGGATGAGATTCACATTTAAATCAGTGACTTTTAATATAGGAGATTGCATTCCCCAATACTGGCGGGGCTCATTCAATCAATTGAAGGCCTGAATAGAACAAAGATGCACGTGTGCATGTGCACACTTGTGTACATGTGCACACACACACACACACACATACACATTGGCAAGAAGAAATTCTGCCAGAGGATGGCCTTCCAACTTGGATGGTAGCACTCGCTCTTTTTTGGGTCTCTAGCCTGCTGGCCCACCTGCAGGTTTTGAACTTTCCAGCCTCTATAACTCCATGAATGAATTCTTAAAATAAATCTCCTTCTACATATATACATACACATTCTTCTTCCCCTTCTGGCACCCCTATGATTTGGATATTAAAACTTTTAAAGTTGTCCCAGAGGTTCCTAAGCCTCTCCTCTTTTTTTAAATTCTTGTTTCTTCATTCTGTTCCAGTTTAATGTTTATTTCTTCATTCTGCTCCCAATCGTTAATTTGAGTCTAGGTTTCCTTCCCTTTACTGTTGGTTCCCTGTATATTTTTCATTTCAGTATGCATAGCCTTCACTTCTTCCTCTATTTTGTGAACATACTCAACAATTTCTGTGAGCATCCTGATTACCAGTGTTTTGAACTGTGCACCTGATAGGTTGGCTATCTCTTCATTGCTTAGTTATATTTTTGGAGCTTTGATCTGTTCTTTCATTTGGACCATATTATTTGTCTCAGTGTGCCTGTTACATTGTAAGGGGTGGAAACTTATGTATTCACTAGGGTGGGGCAATTCATGTTGCTGTGTATGTGGAGGAGGGGACAGAGAGAGAGCAATGGCATTTGCTCCGCTCTCTGCCGGCTTTCAGTCACTTCCCCCATTACCCACAAGCAAATTGGGCCCTTCTGGTGCTAATTTGCTGGTGGGTGGGTTTGTGTACATTCTAGGACCTTGTGGGTCTCTCCAACAAACCTTCCTGTGAGTTTGGGAGTTTCTCCCAATACCACCTCAATCTCCACAGATTCTTATAGCGAGAGGTTTTGAGGCTTTATTTCCCTGTGCTGGAACCCTAGGTTGCATTGTCTGTCTCACTCCCTAGTTGTTCATCCCAGTTTATCCACACACAAATGTGAGACCACCCTATCCTCCAGTCACCACCTCGCTACTCAGCCTCCACCTCGGCTGCCGGTCTCCGACCCTCCTACCAGTCTGAATGAATGTTTCTTCTTTAACTCCTTGGTTGTTAGACTTTCATACAGTTCAATTTTCTGGCAGTTCTGGTGGTTTTTTGTTTTTAAATTTATTGTTGCCCTTCTTTTGGTTGTGCGAGGAGGCAAAGTGTATTTACCTATGCCTCCATCTTGACCAGAAGTCTCAAGTCATCTTTTAGATTATAGCAGTGATTTTCAGCTCATGGCACACATAAATTAATTACTAAAATTCTGCAGTGGAACAAAAAATATGTTTTTTGTCAATCTGACAAAAAATAGGTATAATTTGAATTGTTTTCCAAAAAAAAAATACCTACCCTTTTTTGCTCCAAAATGACTTTTAAAAAGTCAGGTGCCTATAGTTGTATTAGACTTCTGGTACCAAGAATTAACCAATCAGATGCAATCTTATTATGCAACATGACCAGTAAGATGTAACTCTATTATATGATCTATGTATTTATGGGTCAAGACCAGCCATTCACAAGGTCATTCACACCAGATGGCTATGGTTGTGCTGGCTGTTGTCATTTTTTTTATTTGACAATCTAAGGGGAAAGAGGTCAGTGCCCCTAACCAAAGAGCCAGGCATTGAATGTTTTCAAAATTCTTGGGGCACATAGGGTGAAAATCCTTGGATTAAAGGAATCCCACGTCCTGCCAGGCTTCTCTCTGGCAAAGACCCTTTTACAAAGAAAACACCTTGCCCCCGAAGATGTGTTCTTTGAAAATAACAATAATTTTGAAAATTAATAGAGCTCTTTTTTGAAATGTTTGTTCCTGGACCTGGAGCTGGTATTTGCCGCACACTTCCTCCAGCGTTCACTCTGCACGCCCCAAAAGTGACTCTGCACAGTGCCTCTATCCTGCACAGTGGTGGCTGCTGGCATCCTGGAGACACCCATCTTCAGCAGATCTAACTCAGAAGAGGAGAGAACACAAAGAGGGCCTAGGTGCTTTCATGCTCATTAGCATTTACAATTTCCTCTTTCACCGCTCCTCATCCTCCCTCCAACAGAGGCACAATGAACTAATTATTTGTGACTGATCATGGCCTGTAGATAACATGGTGTACTTCGTGCCTTCATATTCTCTTGTCTGTCACACAAAGCAATCTAAAATGCTGCCTCCAGGGAAAGCTGGCATAAGGCTAAAAACTTAAATATCCATGTAGAGATTATTTGTAGAGTTCAGCTTTGAGTTACTTTTTTTTCCCTTCTGTTTTCATAAATGGATTTTTTTTTCCTTCTGTTTTCATAAATGGTTGCGGGTAGAAATCTTACTACTTCAGTCTTACCCTTTCAGAATCACAGGAAAGAATGGGAGTTGTTTGAGAATGAGCACTCCGCCCGTTCCCGTCACTCTGGAAACTTCGAACATTTTCATTGCACGTAGACGAATGATCAATTTCTAAGCACATCTTTGTTTTTCCTAAATAGCTGCATTATTCGTCTGATGTTGAAAATGGCATCTGTACTGTATGTAATTTCCATACTCACTTGGCATCATCAACTGCCTTTGATGACACTCAGGACTGTTTCTATTTTTTCTCCTCCTTCCTTCCAGCTGCAAGACCCAGATGTCAGGTTCAGAAATGCATTTACTCTGGCAGAGTTATCTGGCTTCTCTCTGCAGTCCCTAAGTTGGTGGCTATTGTGGAACTGCCAGCAAAATTAGCACAAGGTCACACTAAAGACAGGATTCAGATGTTTTTGTGAAAAAGAAAAACAAGGTCTGAAACTGGGAGAAAAGAAACACATTTCTTATGCCTCTAATTATAAGCCAGGCGAGTGGCAGGCTGTGCCTGAGCAAATTGCAGTCCCTCCCATTTATCTGCTGCTCATCCATTTCCCCCTCTTGACAGTTTTTTATCTCCCCAGTCTGCATCTGAAATCAGCAGCTGGATATGATGAAGGGATGGCCTAAGTTAATCAAACCTGCAGTAGTGACAGGGTCAGGCCCTATGTAAAATATACAAGCAAGGAAAAGGAGTAAAAATAAGGAAGGAAGGAAAGAAGGGAGGGAAGGAAAGAGGAAGACAGCGTAAAGGACTTGGTAAGGTGACGTGAAGATAAAAACAGAAGACCACCCAGAAATACTGTCCCCAAGGAAGAAAAGCATAGCAATATTCTTGTCATCTGAGTATTTGGAAAGCCACAATTAGCTTTTCTTTTTTAAGCAATCTTTGTAAATATGAATGTAGATCAAGCTATAACCTGCCCTCTGTTATCCCAGTCTGGCTGACACTGAATCCAGCTTCAAAGACTTCTTGAATGAGGCAGAAACTCAAAGAACTATAGCCCAAAGCACCACATACCAGAGGGGGCTGTGTTAGATCAGGAGGTGAAGAGAGTCTTAAGCATAAGGGAGCCTTATGGTGTGTAATTATATTTTTTCCTTCTGAGCAGCTGCTCTGGGCTGAGCAGTTGTGTGCAGGGCAGAGTTTGTGAGCTTCCCATGGTCAAGTTTGTCCACCAAGTGCCTACCAGCTGCCCTTTGCTCACTGCCTCAGACACTCCCAACAGTTCAAAGGAGCTCGCTGAAACTTCTGTCAGTGAGAGTGTATCTCTCAGGCCAACATTCAGGTTGTTCGGTGCTGTTGGAAGTATACAGTGGTATCACACCTTAATGGAATTTGGTTTCCATGAATTCGCCCATGCACAGTGTGCGCTATGAAACGAGTGGCTCTATTTCATTGTGCGGTCCATGTGGGTCTGGACTATCTGTTTAAGAAAGCCCACTCAGCTGAAGGCTGATTTTTCTGCTTCCCTCCATGGGCTAGCTCTCTAGACCATCCCAGCTCCTGGGCTCCAGGCAATCTAAGGGCAATGCAGATGTGAGCCTTTCTCTACCCTCCATCCTTGAATGTGGAGAATTGAGTGCTGGGAATGTTTGCCAGCCAGAGCAAACCAACCTCTGCAAGTGCTTCTGGGAGTTCACACCCAGCCACGACTTCTCCATCAACCTTACCCTCACTGACTCAATTCTGGGGTTATTTTGATGCAACATCATCCCAAAGGGCAGGCTGCTCATGTACTTAAAGCTTAGAAAATGCAGCACACCTGCATTAATTCTGCAGGGAAAAGTGGACATGGAGAATTTGTTGAAAGAAGATGCATTATATCAAAAGGCATAAATAAGAACAAGAACTCCACAGTAAGACTTTTTTAATAAAAATCACAAAATTTGAGAGTGATTGGATTTTTAAGGGGCTTTTCAGAGAAAGTATGACTTTACCCAAAGTTGCATTCATACTGCCCCTCTGGATCATGGCCCTCAGATCAGCTGAAATACTGCAGTGAAGGCCATGCAAAGACAGGGCAGGATGATGATGTGCTTTCCAGCCAATATGCTTTCCTAGCCCCTTCATCACTGGCAATCTCCCTACCACCAAGCCCTGGGCTAGATTCTCCTGCTCACTGCTTCAGCCAGACTTGCCTTCCCTCTGCCCCATTACTGGCTCCTGCTGAGTTAGCTTCAAAGACATCCTAAATGCTTCTCTCTGTCCTGTGAGCACAACAACAAACTCTTCACTAACCCAGGCTTCAGATGTCTCTCATGGGTGAAATGCACCTCAGTCTTGTACCACAGCCTCTCATGTAAATTGCATCTTGTACCCCTGGGTATCCACATACTCCCGAAGATTTTTCCAATCTGATTCTTCTTATTCACATGCTAACTCCCTTCTCTACCATTACCTGTCTTGTCTCTACCATGAATTTTGAAATAATCTTTTGCTTCCATGCTCATTTTGAAGAGCAGCTGAAGGTTCTTTCAGGGCAATTCTTCTTGCTCTGTTGTGTGGTTCAAATAACACTGGTGGTGTCTGAGCTGTACCCATCTGTGGAGCAGGCAGCCTGGTGGCCTCGGACAGGCTGTCCTGCCTCAGCACATACATCAGTGCTGGGTTGTGAGCTGCGTCTACCAAACTTGGGACATCTAGTTGACAGTATCTGAGGGATTTCTTTAACTTGAGATTTAAGAAGAAGCAAATGAATGAGATGAAGAGAAAGAGGATGAACGACCTACATACTGGTCATTGTTTAACAGCCCACCGTTTAGATATAGATATAGATGATATAGATATAGATATAGATTAGATATAGATGATATAGATATAGATTAGATATAGATGATATAGATATAGATTAGATATATAGATATAGATGATGATATAGATGATGATATAGATGGTGATATAGATATAGATATGAAGAAATATTTTATTTGCGTCTTTGAGTTGGGTGTGGAACTCCTAAGTGGCCTTCTCTGGCAGCATTAAATGTTGGCCTAAAGATAAAGAGGGCCTTTGCTTTGCAGACTGAGTAGGTATACAAGCTGGGAATAGAACTGAGCTGTCTGGTGAGAAAAGTGGAAGGGAGTGGAGAAGGAGAAAGGGATTTGGGCAAACATACTTATCTGGTACCATATCTACAGCTGTTTGTTTTGTGTTTCTTCTGTTTCCCCATGAAAATGTCCATATACTCTTAAAAAAATCACAAAACATGAAAATGATCAGGTTATTTGGTGTGGAAATAGTATGGCACCAGGTCTGTCTACCAGATACCACTATATTAAGCCCAGGTAAATGAGGAGAACCCTTAAGCCTCAACCATGGCTATGCCACAAAGGGGGTCCAGTTTATTTGCTTCTTGCCTTTTATTTGAATCTTCCTGATGACTACAGGGCTTTCAGGGTCTGTCTGTGTTTTTCAATTTCTAGTGATTATAATGCAGGAATTTTCTCCTTTTACCAGCAAATTTTCTTTTCTCTAGCTGCTGTTGCTGCTGCAGCTGGCATTGTCTTACTGTCTCAGCACATTTGTGAGTTCTATATAATGCCGTGGTTGACTGGGTTCTGGGGCGCCTGCTCAGGGCTGTTCTTTGTGTCCAGTATAGACCATTTTCCCTACAAGCTGGTTGTCAGACTTCCTAGTTCTCCAGGTGACTCTTCACCCTCAGACATATGCACAGGGTCATCATGACTTCACAGATCACACCTTGCTGCCCACTTCAGTGCATGACTACATGCTACCCATTTATTCACTTTAAAGATGTGTATTGAGAGGAAGTCTCAGGCACAGAGAACATGCTCAATAAAACATTTTTTAATATCTAAGGGTCCTGTATTATTTATTTTTAAAAATTTGTATTGTATTTTTTCCATTACCATGTAACCCCCTTATACCCCCTCCACCTACAAACACCACACTGTTGTCCATGTCCGTGAGTTCTTTTTCCTTTCTCCTAGATCTCTCCACCCACTAACCTCCCACTCCCACCCAACAGCTATCATCCTTCTCTCTATGTGTCTGTCTCTATTTTGCTATGTAAAAAGGAAGAAAGTTTTACCCTTTGTGACAACATGGATGGACCCGGAGAACATTATGCTAAGTGAAATAAGCCAGCTAGAGAAAGACTAATACTGTACGATTTCACTCATATGTGGAATCTAATGAACAAAGTGAACTAACAAGCAAAATAGAGACAGACCCACAGGTAGAGAGCAGGATAACAGTCTATGGTACTTTGGTACAGCAGCCCCATGGACTAAGACAGCCTTACAGACCACGGTAGGACTTTAGAGTTTATTCTAAAAGAAATGGGAAGCCCTTGGACAGTTGGAACAGAAGAAAAAATAACATGACAACTTTATTTTTAAGAGAATCACTCTGATTGCTATGTGGAGATTACACTAGAGGGTTTAAAGTGAAAGCAGATAAAACTATTAACAAGCAGTTCTAATTGTCTAAGCAAGAGATGATAGCAGCCTGGACTAAAATATGAAGGCAGTGAGATGTCAGAAGTTTGTTTTTGTAAATATTAATTTGAGATGCTTATCCTATATCCAAGAGGAGAAGACAAGTAGGCAATGGACTTTCAGCTTTGCAGTTTGGAGGAAAGCACAGGACTGGACTTATAAATTAGGAACTATCAGTCCATACATGGCATGTAAAGTCATGGACTTGGATGAAATCATCTTATGTGAGGTCAATGCAGTCAGTGAAAGAGGTCCAAGGGCTGAGCACAGGGGCCTAACACCAGTTAGAGTCCAGAGACTCCAACAAAACTAACTGAATAAAGTGGGAGAGAAGATTCAGAGTGGCCCCAATAGTTAGGTTTATAAAGTGTTTTAAAAAAAGAGGGGGAAATATCAGCTGTGTCGACATCAGATAGGGCTGAGAGTTCCCCACTGGGTTTAACAGCATGGAGCTCATTAGTGGCCTCTAAGGGAGCCGTTTTGATAATGTGGCAGGTTAAGCTTGGTTTAAATGGTTTCAAGGGAGGGAATAAGAGGAAAGAAAATGAAGTTAACAATAAACTATAACTTTTTTGAATATTTTGCTACAATAAGAAGCAGGAAAATGAAGAGGGGTCATGGGGTCAAGGAAGGCTTCGTTTTGCTTTGATTTGCAGGCTAATGACAATGATTCAGGAGAGGTGGGGGGGTGGGGGGCGGGGGCGACTAAGAGTGTAGGGAAAAGAAAGAAGCCAATGAATCACACAGTGGAGAGCAAGTGGCCTTAGATAATAGCACAGTCAGTTCATTCTGGGTTACAAGAGGAAGATAGGGGAGATAGATACAGATAGATATGTGTGAGCAATTAAGGTGGCGGTAGCTTGTTGAACTTCTCTTCCAAAAGCTTCCATTTGCTTAGTCAGAAATAAAAATCAAGGATGGTTTAGGAGGGAGTTTAAAGTTGACATCTAAGAGAACAAAGAATGAGTTGACCAGAATCAGATCATTGGGCAGTACTAAGTGTTCCCTTGAGGTCTGTAGTCACACTGACCAGTGAACTTGCACTGACTAGACATATTTCCGGTCTCACCAGTCCTCATATGAGAATACTTTCTGTTTGCTCTGTGTCATAAGGCTCTATGTCCCATCTTCAGTATGTCCTGACACGTAGGAAACACTTATCCTTCGGTTCTCACCTCTTGGCATATTGAGTGACTATTTTCCCCAGTACCACAGCTTTGGAAATGATACCTTTCAGGCAAGGGGCTGCTAGGAAGACTGTTCCCTGAAAACAACAAAGCCTTCTCAATTTTTTCTATTTCTCTCATTCACACACTTATCTGGGAGATGGGAACTAATGCTATGACTCTGCTTTCACTCCCCTAGGTATTGTGTTAGGTGCTTCAGGAATACAGAGGCTAATAGGTATACTGCCTGCACTCAAAGGATGCATAATCTCATTGGGGAGCAGGGATTTATACACAAGTACCTGTGAGTGATAACTAAACCCACTAGACCACGAACACTCCCAGTGCTGGGGCTGCAGGTAACTAGAGTAGGGATATATCATTGAAATCAGATGCTAGAGAGGATCAGAAATGCAAAACATCAGGAAGGGTTTGAAGACATCAGGGGAAGTGTCTATTGGGGCAATAGGACTTAAGCAGTCATTAGGCATGCAAATCATCTTGTGGGCTTTCCAGTGTGTGCACTGGAATACGTTAATGAGCTCAATTTCCCCCACTACCGAAGCTCTGCTCTACACCTTTGAGCTGACACACCCTGTCAAAATATGTGAAATTGAGTTCTCCGAGTTCAGACCTCCCAAGGAGGATGTGAAGGGGAAACAGAAAGAAGTACTCACATGGCTGCTACCACCTTGCTCCCTCCCAGCCAGCTGGATGTAGGAGCCTTTGCCCATAATTCTCAGCTCATTTCCTTTTCAAGAAATCTTTATCCTCGATATTTGTTTTTAACTAGTTTGCCCATATTTGGGGATGGGGAGACATCAATGGAGAGATACAGTCCCACCCTCCCAGGATGGCCTCCTTCCAGTTCCTGGGAAGAGTCTGGGTTGTGTACATTATCTCTATTCTGGATGGCTATTGTTTTGGCAGCAATTAGCTAGCTCATTTTGCCTATCTAAATTAATAAGCTGAAAGAGTGCAGTCTGTCTCATAGGCATCATGAGGCTGAGTGACAGATCTAGGCCTTGGCCTGATGCTAAGGCACCATGGGAAACTCCACGTATTTGTGCTGAACTCTGATGGAAAAACAAGCGCTACAACCATTTAATTTTTAGATTGTACCTGTAATTCACTATACCTTTCCATTGCTTCATAGTGATAAGCACTCACCTAACAACTGTCATTCCAAAGATCCTAAACAATGTTAGTTCATTTTGTGACTATAAAGAGATGGCAGAGCCTGCACTATGGCAAGCAATAAAAGTGTTGGTACAGAGCGTCCCAGGCTAAGCATTAGAGATTACTGAGAATATGTTTAGGGATATTATAGGGAATAAAGTGACTACCTAAGAAGAGAAGATAAAAGTGCATAAAATCAGTGTGGTTTGGGCTTCAAGAGCAAACTGTAAGAATATCTAAAATCGGCAACCCCAGAGACAAAGGGCAATAGAAAAGACCAAAATAAATTCAGGTTAAACAAATTTAGACTATAGAGGAATTTGTTCCTTTACTAATGTCAAAAGTCAATTGTCCTTTGCCGTGAGTGGACAAATAACATCCCCTTTGCCCAGCACCACGTTTTCTAATCAGCCGATATCCACTGATGGCTAGAACTAGTTCCAAGTGTTCAGTAAAGATCCGGCAAGAACTTTGTTTCTGGCAGCCCAGGGAGAGGCGTCCTCGCTGGATGGGCCTGTGTCAGAGCGGCAGGAACGGGGCAGTTTGCCTAGAGAAGGGGGCTTGGAGGAAGTAGACGCCACCAGCCTGGGCGCTCAGCGCTGGGTCAGGGGTGATGCTGCTTGCTTGGGTAAGGCTGGGGGGCAGAAACGGGAGTTCATGGGAGTCTTTGGATGAACTTGGAGTTCAGCTGGTGGGAGTGGTGCAGGAAGCTCTGCCTGATCTGGCGGTAGAACAAGGATAGAACTGAACGGAGAAAATCGTTTCTGAGCTGGAGGGAGGGGCTAACTGCTCCGGAGTAGCTGTCATCCATGCGCTCACTTGGCACCTTGGTTCTGTGCTGTTGCTTAGTATCACTTAACTCCCCAATGTCTCCCCAACTAGATGACCATATTCTTGAGGGCAAGTTTTTATGTTAAGCATTTAATAACTTTATGAGATAAGTACTTGGCTCTATTTTGCATAGGAGGAAACTGAGGCAGACAGAGAGATGGTTAAGCAACTAATCCAGGATGACACAGGTAAAGAGTGACTCCTTACATTTTTATTAAATAAAAGAATAAATTGATGAAGAACAACGTGCACATTTTTAAAAATAACCTTTTCAATATTCTTTCTCAAGAAAGTTTAAGATGCCATTTGGAATTCATAAAGTTTTAGAAGCAAATTATTTGAAGGGGAACTCAGAGTGAATGCACTGAGATAGTAAAATAGTCAAAAGGTGATCTTTAATTAGTTCATTTGACTGTAAAATGCATAACAGTGAAGTCTGTTATCTGAAGCAAGAGATAAAAGACAATTTGAAGTCAAAGATAACAGATTTCAGCAGTCACAGAGTTCTCTGGAAATCACAGCTGTTTTTTGTATATGCCAACCACCTGGAACCCATCGAATGACTTATCGAGAGCCCACAAGTTCCCAGCAGGGCACACAAGAGCCTGAAAAGACATGACTGTCTCTTTCAAGGCCTTACATTCAAAAAAGGATTCTCCATGAGAATTCAAAAGAAAACTGACTTGATGAGGGTGGAAAGACAAGCTTTAGAGCATGCTCTCACACACCCTAACATTTCCTCCACGGAGCACAGCCCCTGGATATTCTACATAATGAGGAAAAATCAAGGAGCACAAAAAGTCTATTTGCACTGAAAGGCTACTATTTATTTTAATATTTACAATTAAGGGTGCATCAGTGTTGACAATGGTCATTCAGTCGATCACCAAGCATTTGGGAGGACCTGCTATGTAGCTGGGTTCAATGCTAGTTACAGGTTGGCCAGCATAGAGAGCTGTTCCTAGAGTCTATGCAACCGAAAGAACTTCTTCACAGACTCCAACAAGCTAGAGTTGCATGGTGACTCAAGTAAGCATCAGCTAGAGGGCCAGCTGAGCTAGGAAGTCATTGATCAGTTCTTATCCAATCAGCAAGTTGCCTCTTCGCTTGCCGTCTGGTAGCCAAGGCAACAGAGGCAGGAGCTGCCTGCCAAGTGTCATCTCTCCCGACCTTTGGTGACATTTTCCTCATCTCCCCCACTTAACTGCCTTGCTTGCTCTACAACACTTCTACCTGCTGCTGTCCCTAGTGTTGACACTCATACTGATGAAGGCTGCCTTGAGTTTCATTTTTACTAGGTTTCATATGTCTGCTCCCGTGCTGGGGAGAGGGTACAAACATGTTAGCCTCAGACTGAAGCCCTGCAATTAGCTGCTACCAAACGGGCTGGCTGAGATGAAAGGAAAATGGGGTTAGTATTTACTGAAAGTGGTCAGGCTGAAGTGGAAATCCCCTAAGAGAAAGATGCAAAACACTGCTGTTTCTAGTAGGGATGGAGAGATTTGTGGAACCGAAGTGGGAGTAGGGTGTGAACATGGTACAAAGTTAGTTGTATGACGAGAGAAAATAGCTGGGGGCTAGGTATTTCTAGATAAAACATAAAAACCTTTAAATATGCAGAATGGTAGAGAAAGTATTAATAGTACCTAGATTAAACAAATGTTAACACTATGCCTTTTTTTCTTTGACTCCTTTGTCTTAAGAATAAGAGTTTTAAGATCTAATTGAAGCACCCCCACTTCTGATCTCATTTTCTCCGCATCCCACATGCAGACAGTTTTTTAAAAGAACGAGAACTACTGAGGCACCATATTGGGATCACCTTCTGTAGTCTTCCATTTGTTTTTGCTTCACATTAAATGTAATAAGGTTTTGTTAACTACCAGTCTATTAAAAATGTGTGCAAAATAAAGCAAACCAGACCTGGTTCATGTGACATTTCTTGGAGAAGATCTCTCACTTTACAGCCTAAAAGAAATGGAGACTTAGCATGTCTTCTCCTAAATACCCCCCATTAGGCCCTGGGAAAGAATCTGTCCTGCTGATCCCCATTCTGAAACCCACCTCTTTCAACATACATTTTTCACATGTGTCCTGTATCATTTCTGTAGCTAGATAGCACATCCTCCTAGGAGTATTTCTTTGTGTATGTACTACAAACCAACAGGAATTGATCTCAGCATTTTGTGTGTACCAATTCATTTAATCTTCATGACCCATTGAGGTAGATACAGTTATTATCCCCATTTTACTGATGAGAAAACTCATCTGCAAAATGTACTGGCCTCTGTGTACCTCAGTGAAGGACTAACATGGCTGCCGTAAGCTCTTGTGGGCAGACTAAACTGCAGCCCTTGTCCAGTTTTGTGCTATTGCACTATGTAATTACTGGGTCTTTAATAGCCTAAAGCTTTCATCTATCTAGTCATTGTGCCAGTGTCTAGTCATATTGTCGCTACTCCCTTGACTTTCTTCAAATATAGAGTTTTCATTTGTTCATAGAGAACTCACTAGAAGGTGAATGTCTCGTTGGACCCAGATTGCCCATTTTGTACACAGGAATATGTTGGCCATCATTCTTCTTGAGCATAAGGAAGGGGCATAAGAAAGGGCTAGGATTCAGGGGAGGGTAAATCAGAAACACTCAGCACAGCAACAGGACACATGCCATAAACAGATGCAGGGGTTTGGGAAAGATGGCACCCCTATAGCCACAGTGCCTCTGCCCTCTTCCTTTTTTTATTTTTTTTTTAACATTTTACCTATTCATCTCTTAGAGAGAGGGCAAGGGAGAAAGAATGAGAGGGAGAGAAATGTTAATGTGAGAGAGAAGGTTGCCTCTTGCATGCTCCCAATGGGGGACCTGCTCTGCAAGCCAGGAATGTGCCCTGACTGGGAATTGAACTGGTGACCTTTAGGTTCACAGGCCAGCACTCAATCCACTGAGCCATACCAGCCTGGGCTGTCCTCTTCCTTTCAGTCTACCTTCTGACCATCCTTCCTATCCCTGCTGGCCTGACCAAACTGTAATTATTATTCAACACCCTGCTTAATCCTACATCTCCAGTGAAGCCCTCCTAAGTAACTGCAGCCCATACTGGTTCCTCATCACACTGACCCTTAATGTTGTGAAATTGGTTCCTGTCATTTCTTATGTAATTGGTTCCTTTTCCTTCTCTCTCTCTCTCTCTCTCTCTCTACTTCTCCCCCTCCCCCCAATGAACTTCCAAAAAGCAGGAAAAAATATCTTTTACATACCACTGGAAAACACTACAAAACTCATTGGAGTGCTGGGTACTTCCTGTTTTAATGATATGGAGGAGGGCCTGTGTAGGAGACTGAATGGAGAAGGGGGGGGGGTTATTATCATGGTGATCCCACCCAGTCCAACCCTAGGAGGCAGATGGCATTATACAACTACACAGAAATCCTCCAGCCATGAGAGGGGCAATATTCCTTCCTTCCACTTCAAGCAAAAAATAATATGGACATCTAAGGGATCTTCAAATGTCTTCCTTCCCTGGTTCATAAGAGGTTCAGTGGGATCTGCTATTGGATTGCATTTTATAAGAGTAATTAAACACAAGGTAAAGGTAGCAGAGTGAAGGGGTTAAGAACATGGACCCTGGAAACAGATTGCTAGGATCAAATCCCAGCTCTACCATTTACTAGCTGAGTGTTCCGCAGCAGGACACATGGCCTCTCTACGCCTGTTTCTTAATCTGGAAAACCAGAGTGATGGTAATAGCACCTGTCCCATAAGGTTGTTATGAGGAGTTGATATTCTTAAAGTACTTAAATCAGTTCCTCATACAAAGTGGCATAAACAAGTATTTGCTACAATTTCTCATGTTCCTACTCTCTCTCCTAACATTTTCTTTTCTACTAAAATATACCTTTCATTCTCACTGCTCATCTTATAGCTTTACATACACCATGGTTTGGGTCCAACAGGCTACTTAATGTACATGAATCATTTTTGCAAAAGCAATGAACAAAAATGCCTTTGGCTTGGCATAAGGGAAGGAGTCTGGCAGACCTGAGTTCAAGTGCCAGTGCTACTGCCTAGCATTTCTGAATGTGGCTAACAATTCTTTCTTCATATCATTGTTGTAAAGATTAGAAATAACTCTGTATATAAAAATCAATTAATGATAGCAGTTTTCATCATCATTATCATTATCATGGATTGAGTTTCATTTATGTTCCAAAGAGTATTCTGCATACTGTTAAAACTTGTTTTCAAAAGACAGTTATTACCTATATTCCTAAGGTTTCTAAGATTTCTACAAGAGTTCACAGCTTCTGTTATGTAACCTAACAGGGGCTTTGTATATGTTATCATGTAATTCTAATGCTTCCTACCAATTAACAATGATATACTAAAGAAACCTAGGAGCAATTTTTAAGCCACTTTATTGGGGCATGATGGACATATAAAAATTGTACATATTTATTGTGTACAGCTTGAAGAGTTAGGGACAAGTGCGCACACGTGAAACTGTCACCACAGTCTATGCCATAACCATATCCATTACCTCCCAAATTTTCCCCAGTCCCCTCTAAAAATAATTTTTGCATCCTGTTTATATTTCAAACAAATCCGTAAGTTTTGTTATATTGTACACATTGAAATATGCATTCAAAACTATTTTCCCAAAAAAAGTCTTGGCTTTGGAAGCATCTTAAAATGGTTATCATATTAGTTGCAGTGGCATGCATCACTGTTTTAAAAGAGAAACCAACTACCAAAGAAATACAGGGAAAGCTTGTTCAAGATGTACATTGCCTATAGAAACCATTCTGATGAAAAAGCAATTACAAAGAATTAAAAAGCAATTTTGAAGTTAGAAACGGTTTGTTCCTTTGAAATCATTTTCAGAGTTAAAAGAAAATTTTAGGAAAAAAATAGACTAACCTTAGCCTTCTTCAGAAGACTCATCAGAATCATGGCATGTTAGAACTGTAAGCAATCATCCTAAAGATAATTTTAGGACAGTGGCCCATGGATCAGGAACTCTGGCCCAGACAGGTGATAAAAGTAGCTCAGTTTCAATCCTCCATTATTTGTTCCATCACTGGTCACCTCTCTGCACCAGAGTTCTTTCATTTTCACTAAATTCATGAGCTACTACATTTCTTCCCTGATTGTAAATGTAAATAAATGTGAGAACTGATATACACATACCCAAAGGAAGAGAATTTATACCTCTGTATGTGAGATTAGTTTTTAAAAAACACCACATAAAAGGGCAACATAGTTGAAAAATAGCCTTTTAACATAATTTTGTTTTAGCAATGACTTTGACTATTTTATCCATTTAAAAAAGTTATTACCTAAAAATCATGTAGTCGAAAATCACATGTTCTGTTGAGCTCTAAAAGGCTTTGACTACTCAAACATACAAACTCACCAGAAGGCATAGGCAGAGCACTCACATCAGGGCAGGGGGATTACAGGAAGAACTCCTGGAGCAGATACATATTAGTCAACCTGACATACATGGTTATAATAGTGCATGGTTATGGAAAGCCCCGTTATTCACAGACACTCAAATAGAACAAAACCTTCACAGACGCTGGGGTGCAAATTCTGTTCTTAAGCAGACCTACACTGTCCCTCTCAATGCTACTGAGCCACTCAGCCTCCCGGTGGAAACTAGCCAGTACCCCATGTGGAAAGTTCAAAAAATGGCTTTGAACAGATGTTTTCACAGTCTCTTCTCAATTCCATTTTCTTGAAATGGAACTTTGAACTTTGAAAGTTTCTTGAACTTTGGGGCTATCCGATACCCAGATTAGAGACACAATGCAAATACAAAATCAAAGGTGTCCCTACAGTCCTGTGACTTTCTTCACTAGATATGGAAGC
>PVIA01014811.1:0-25301 GCA_004024845.1 Tonatia bakeri | reverse complement strand
AAACTCCAATCTCTGCCTGGAATCACAACAGAAACTCTGTTAACATCCTTGTAAGATACGTGTTCCCTTTGATCCCTTCTGCCAGACTGTGAATCCACCAACTGTGTCTACTTTCTCAATAAAAACCCACTGGGACAAAGGAAGGGGCTCTTCCCCCTAGGGGGATTTAGCCCAGAGCGGCTCAAAGAATTGGAGAGTGGGCACTCCGTCCTTGACTTCCACTCAGAAAACTGTCTTCTTTTTTTTCTTTTTTTAAAAATTTTATTATTGTTCAAATACAGTTGTCTGCCTTTTCTCCCGCCCTCTCCCCCAACCCCAGCAATCCCCATCTCCCTTCCCTGATTCCACCACACCTTGGTTTTGTCCATGTATCCTTTATAGTTGTTCCTGAACCGACCCCCTTTTCCCCCATTATTCCCTCCCACCTTCCCCCTGGTTACTGTCAAATTGTTCTTAATTTCAATGTCTCTGGTTATATTTTGCTTCCTTATTTGTTTTGTTGATTAGGTTCCACTTAAAGGTGAGATCATGTGGTATTTGTTTTTCACATCCTGGTTTTTTTCACTTAGCATAGTGTTCCCCAGTTCAATCCATGCTGTTGCAAAGGACAGGAGCTGTTCTTTCTTTCTACTGTGTAGTATTACATCATGTAAATGCACCATAGTTTTTTCATCAGAAAACTGTCTTCTGTGCATGATTATTTCTCATGTTTCAATGAGCTGTTCGCAGTGTGTTTAAGCGTGTCCATAGCCGGCCGGGAGAGCCGGGTTCTGCATGCTTCAGGTTTTTATGCGTATCCATAACCGGCTGGGAGAAAGAGTCGGGTTCTGCACGCTTCAGTCAGACAGCTGGGTGTTTAAGCGAGGTTTGAAAATCGCTACAGTAAATTCCCGTATAGTATAGGTATAGTGCTTGTGTATAGGGAATGCATGATACATGTTTGCTTTTATGATTGGCTATTATTTCCTAGAGTGTTAAATAAACAACTTCTACTTGAGAGAGCTATAGAATTTTTCTTAGTAATCATTCATTATTAAGTTAAAAGAAATGTTTGAATAATTTGATAGGGTTGTAGGGATTTGCTGGTTTTGTAGGTAGAGTTCCAGATTTGTTTTTGGAGGGAAAGGAAGTGTGAGTAGGATGACAGGTCAGGGGAGAGACATACTGAGATTGGTAGAGATGAGAACAGAGCTAGGGATAGTTAAAGAGCTTCTGCATTCACAGTGCCACTCCACGTGGCACACTGATCACAAAGACTACACAGAAGCTGGGGTAGAAAGAAAGGATATGAGGCATATAGTGAACTTACTTCCAGTATGTTTTTGAGGGAGGAAGGCTATTTTGGACTTATGGAATTCATGCATAGGTGATCTGAAAGGGAGGTTCCACAGGTGTCATCTGGGTGAGATATTTCCTTTCCTGCTGTTCTCAATAGCTACAATGAGAACACCTGTAACTGGCAACTGAGTGGATAAACACAAGCCACATCATCTCACATGGAAGTAAGAGAGCCTGCACATTGGACCTAATTCCTGTGTACACCCAGCTGGTATAGTCACCCCTCACCATCAGCATTGTTTCTCTGTTCCCATCAAGGTCATTGTCATTATTTTAAGCAACTACATACTTGTTTAATTAACTTTTGTTTACTTGAATTTGAGGTTAATAAGGGCAGTGACTCTATCTCTTTTGTTTACCATAGCAACTCCAGAGTCTAGACAGTCACCATTATTTGTTAAATGGAGGAGATCCTTCATTGCTTTCGATTCAGGGGACCCATATAATTTTCAGCATGAAAAACCCCAGTCTAATATATGAAGTTACTTTGTCTTGTAAAAATATTATATTGCTGTAAAGTGCCTTGAATTAATTTACCTCTTTGAATTTGTCTTTGTTGTGATACAAGAAATGGAGTCATGGTGAGTCACTAAGTACCAATTAATGGCTTTGTTATGCAATAGTAAAAATAATTATGTTCTGTTTAAACTTAGAACTATTTCTGTGAAATTTCACACTATTTTTATTAAGTCTTCAGTGAAACAGAACATTTGGTTCATCCAAAATGCTGCACTTGAAAAGAGGCAGAGGAAGCATGACAACTTACTGATGCTTACCTCACTGCATCAGCCTCTGCTTTGTAACAGCCCCCTTGACTTTCTCTCATAACCCTCTGCATGAATTGGAATTAGTTTCAGAACTGGAAAGATCCAGTGCCTTCATGAACAATTCAGAATCTATAGCATTTTTTTTTCTGGAAGCAAATGGTCAAGGGAATCCTTTCCACTATGCAAGTGAATAGACATTTCAGAAAGCACAGTTTTCTGAAAATAATAAAGTCGCGCCTTCATCTAAACATTTGCTTTGATAGTTCTAGGGTCTGTGGCTGCTTTTTGACAAGCAAAGGTCATATTTAGCATTTTTAAATTAAGCATCTACTGAGATTCTTTTTTATGATCCACAATTTGTAAAAGGACTATAATGAATATTGACAATTCCTATCTTTTATCTTATACTCTGTTCTTTTTGTTATGTTGGAGTTCCTTAAGACTTGATTTGGGCCCTGTTAAGTTGTCTGTCTATACTTACTCCATGCCTGTTTATACAAACAGAAACACACACACACACATGTGGATTGTTTCATACCTCTCTTCTAAGCTTCAGATTCATATGTCCAAAAGGGTCAAAGTTGTCTGCAATCTAACACATTTCTTTGTCTTTTCCTCACACTGTTTGGCATCACCATGCATTTATTCTATCTTATAAAGCAGAAGTTGAGCCCTGGCTGGTATGGCTCAGTGGATTGAGTGCCATCCTGTGAATAAAAGAGTTACTGGTTCGACTCCCAGTCAGGACACATGCCTGGTTTGCAGGCTGGGTCCACAGTTGCAAGAGACAACTGATCAAGTATCTCTCACACCTCAGCATTTCTATTCCTCTCTTTCTCTCTCCCCTCCCTCTCTCTAAAAATAAGTAAATAAAACATTTAAATTTTTTTTAAAAAAGAAGTTGAAAGATTTGTTCTTCATTATTTCCATCTATTCCATTAGGAAGTCCAGTCAAATCTATTTTAAAGGTATGTTTGCAACATACCCACTGCTCTCTATTACCTTTCACCTATCAAAATCAAGACACTATCATCCTTTTACAGATTATTTCAAGTGTGTACTAATTGCATTGATTTCAGTTTGAGTCAAGCTCATCTTCCCAGAGAAAGAGCATTTCTCTTCCCCAATTATTTGCTCTAGTAAAAGTCTAAGGTAGGACTTATGTGCCTGACCTATCATATGAGCATCCTGGAATCCAGTACTGGACCAGATGGAAACATTGCTCTTATTTGTCAAGAGTAGTTATATGGAATTCTGGCATCATCCCCACCCAAATTACAGGGACAGAAAAAAGGAAAAGATAATTCCCTAAAGCAACATCAAGGCAATGTTTCCAAGAGATGGGGAAATGGATGCTGAGAAGGCAAAGACAAAGGGTGCTGCCACTTCTACTGTTCCCCTACAATACATTCTCCACACATCAGAGAGTATGCTTATTTAAAAAAACTCAAATTATATCACTTAAAACGTTGTTCATGGTTCTTATTGCAATTAGAATACATTTCCAACACCTTTTAATGGTTGCAAAGCCATACAATACCTGGAACCAGCTCACTATTCAGTTTCATTTCATACCACTTTCTCCCTTACCCTCTATATGGTTAAAATTGTTTTTATAGCAAAATTCTTTTCCCATTTCAGGGCATTTGCACTCACTGTACTCTGCCTGGAAATATTTTTGACCTATTCTTGCTAACCTATTTCTTCTTATCTTTTATGTCTCCATTAAATTTCCACTTCCTCAGAGAGACTTTCTCTGCCTACTCACACCTACATTCTGAATTTTCTGCTGTAGGGTCTATTACATTCTTGCTTATTCTTCTCACAAGCTATCTTCCTCAATATGCTCTATGAGGAGAGGGGAAATATTACTTTTTTTTATCACAAACCCAGAATTTACAGCAATTGTTTGGGGTCAGTATAATCTGAGTCACTGATTCCTTATACGCTATTTCTGTCATTGTTCGTTTTTGGTATTTTCTTTCTTAAAATTATATTTGATTGATTATGCTATTAGAGTTGTTCTGATTTTCCCCCTTAGATCCCTCCACTCAGCACACCCCACTCCCTCAGGCAATCCCCATACCATGTTTCATGTCTATGTGTCATGCGTCTAAGTTCTTTGGCTACTCCAATTCCTATAGTGTACTTGAAATCCCCATGTATATTCTGTAACTACCTATTTGTACTTCTTAGTCCCCTCACCTTTTTTCCAGCCTCCTATCTTGCAACCATCAAAACACTCTCTGTATACTGATTCTCCGTTCTTGTTTGCTTAGTTCATTTTTTAGATTCAATTTTGATACATTTGTATTTCTGCCATTTTAGTGTTCATAGTTTTGATCTTTTTTAAAAAATAAGACCCTTTAACATTTCATATAATAATGTTTTGGTGAAGATTAACTTCTTAGTTTTTTCTTTTCTGGGAAGCTCTTTATCTGTCTTTCAATTCTAAATGATAGCTTTGCTGGGTAGAGTAATCTTGGCTGTAGGTTCCCGCTTTTCATGACTTTGAATATATCTTGCCAATGCCTGCTGCCAATCCCTGCAAAATTTCTTTTCAGAAATCAGAGACTTCCAGCCAAGATGGAGGCACAGGTAGACACACTTTGCCTCCTCACACAACCGAAAGAAAAACAACAACAAGTTAAAAAAAAGGAACCAGAACTGCCAGAAAATCAAACTGTATGGAAGTCTGTATGTAAACAAAAAGTTAAAGAATCACTCATCCAGACTGGTAAGAGGGGTGGAGATGGACAACTGTGGTGGAGAGCACACAAGGCAAGGTGGTGGCTTTAAGGACTGGGTGGCTGATGCAGCTGGCTGTCCCACACTTGCATGGTGCAGATAAACCAGGGGGGACAACTGGGGAGCAAGAGAGGAATAAACCTAGGATTCTAGCACAGGAATAGAAAGCCTCAAAATATCTGACTGTAAAAACCTGTGGGGGTGGGGGTGGCAGAGAAACTCCCAACCTCACAGGAGAGTTTGTTGTACATAGGGTCCTAGAGTGCACACAAATCCCCTCAACCTAGAATCAACACCAGAATGGCCCAATTTGCTTGTAGATAGTCGGGGAAGTTACTGAAAGCCAGCAGAGAGCCAACCAAGCAGCATTGCTTCCTCTCGGACCCCTCCCCCATATATAGCACCCCAGTGCAGTGATGTGGGTTGCTCTTCCCTGGTGAATACCTAAGGCTCTGCATCTTACAATGTAACAGGTGCACCTAGAGAAAGAAATATGGCCCAAATGAAACAACATATCAAAACTCCAGAAATAGAACTAAGCAATGAGGACATAGCCAACCTATCAGATGCAGAGTTTGAAACACTGGTAATCAGGATGCTCAAAGAAATGGTTGAGTGTGGTCACAAAATAGAGGAAAAAGTGAAGGCTGTGAAAAGTGAAATGAAGAAAAATGCACAGGGAACCAATAGTGATGGGAAGGAAACTGGAACTCAGTTCAACGATTTGGAGCAGAAGGAAGAAACAAATATTCAACCAGAACAGAATGAAGAAACAAGAATTCAAAAAATGAGGAGGCTTAGGAACCTCTAGGACAACTTTAAATGTTCCATCATCTGAATCATAGGGGTGCCAGAAAGAGAGGAGGAAGAGCAATGGAAAACTTATTTGAACAAATAATGAAGGAGAACTCCCCCAGTCTGGCAAAGGAAATAGACTTCCAGGAAATCCAGGTAGCTCAGAAAGTCCCAAAGAAGTTGGACCCAAGGAAACACACACCAAGGCACATCATAATTACATTAGCCAATTTTAAAGGTAAGGAGAGAATCTTAAAAGCAGAAAGAGGAAAGGAGAGTTACTTACAAAGGAGTTCCAATAAGACTGTCAGCTGATATCTCAAAAGAAACCTTGCAGGCAAGAAGGGCCTGGAAAGAAGTATTCAAAATCATGAAGGGCAAGGACCTGCATCTAAGATTACTCCATCCAGCAAAGCTTTCATTTGGAGTGGAAGGGTACATAAAGTGCTTCCCAGATTTAGGTAAAGTTAAAGGAGTTCATCATCAGCAAGCCCTTATTATATGAAATGTTAAAGGGACCTATCTAAGAAAAAGAAGAAGTTCAAAACTATGAACAGTAAAATGACAACAAACTCACAACCATCTACAACTGAACCTAAAAAAACAAAACGAAACAAAAACAAACTAAGCAAAAAACTAGAACATGAATAGAATAACAGCCAGAAGTTATAAGGACTTATCTTCCTGGCACTGGAATCCTGGGCTGGGGTTCCTAGTATGGGACTGGGACTCCTCTCCTCTCTCGTGAAATATCCCTCCTGAATTTTTATCCACCACACATGCATGTGGGACCAGCCTGGACTGTGTCTGTACCCCTCCTACAGTGTAGATAGATGATGGATGTGGTTTCTTTCTTTTTTTTCCTTAAAGATTTTATTTATTTATTTTCAGAGAAAGGAGAAGGGAGGGAGAAAGAGAGGGAGAAAAACCTCAATGTGTGGTTGCCTTTCATGTGCCCCCAGTTGGGGACCTGGCCCGCAACCCAGGCATTTTCCTTGACTGGGAATCAAATCATCTGCCCTTTGGTTTACAGGCCATTGCACAGTCTACTGAGCCACATCAACCAGGCCTGAGTGTGGTTTCTTAATTCCATAGTTTTCAGACTTCCGTTCAACTACATTTATGTTGGTTCTGAATAATGGTTGTCCTATATACTAATTGTAATTTTAATGTGGTTGTGCAAAGAGGCAAGCCATGTCTGTGCATGCTGCCAATTTGACTGGATGCTTGGTATTTTCTTACTTATCACTGGATATCTGCGGTACTGCATCAGCTGCTGTAACAGCTAATTGCTCTTACTATCAATGCCTTATAATGCTTATTCTGTATCAGCACTAACAAAGTTTTTTAGTCTGTTCCTTAAATAAAATAATTTTTTCCTGCCTTTAAAATATACATCTTTTTTGCATTATTATACATTTTTAATAACTTACAGAATTATACAATAGCATAGAAATAATGAATGACACAGCCTCCTCTACAGAAACATAACCACAGAAGGGTCTGTTAGAGAGTGCCCAGCATTCCATTAAAAAGACACTTCAGTAATCCCTTTTGTCCATTTCAAAGTCTTTTACAAAATCTCCTGATATATGGTATTTATTTTTGCAGAAAAGTTATACTATTTTCTTCAAGAATGGAACTCTGAAGCTTGGAGGGGAAAGAGAACCTCTTCTCCAGCCCCAGAGAATAGCCTATTGCTGTCATTCTGGCTCCAGGAGCTAATAACATTCCTGATATATTCATTGTAAAAAATACATGTCTTGAAAATTCCTCTTATCTCTCCCTCCCTGCAATATTACATTACAATCTCTCCCTGTAATGACATAGATATATTTTTATCCATTCTTAAATCAATATATCCTCCAGTTATTGTGTCATGTAAGCTTTATTTTCCTGGTTTTATTATTTTTTCTTTTGTTTTCTGGTCAAAATTAACTTTATTTTTTTACCATTACTGCTTTGAGTTGTGGTAACACAATCAAAAAGTATAAAAAGATACTGATACTGAACTCAAAGAAGATGCCTCTGGTGAAGTGGCAGGAAGATGAAAGGAACAAAGACAAACACAGAGTCAGGGTTTTTCAAAGGTGAGTTCAGATGTTAGTTATGCTGTAATCTGTGACTGGAGTTGACTTGCCCTATCTAAGCCTGTTTTCTTATCTGTCATTGGATTTGAAATCACTCATGTTACCACTGCAACATTCGGAGCCCTTTCAAACTGATGTGTCCTTTTTGGCCATGTGGGACCACACCAGTCTAGGCTAAAAAGAGAAGGCCACACTGGAGGTGCTTTGAGGATCTGGAGTTGGATCAGTAAGCTTCACTGGGTTTGCTGAGCCTGGACCCAAAGCCAGATAGCTTGACAGGCTGGTGACACCACACCCAAATCTTAGGTAGCAAGGAATAGAATGATGGAGAAGGATCAGCACATATTCTGTAGTGAGGAAGCCAATGAAAATAGAACTCTTCAATTCTGCTTCTCATTTAAACTAGGTCTGCCCAAATGACAAAGATCTGAAGTCTTCTTCAACCTGTTCTCCCCATCTATTTGTTTTTTTGTTTTGTTTTATTTTGACAAACCTCTAAGTAATCATGACACCCTTTCCATAGGTCGTACCTCTACTCCCATTCCAACATGCCTGAGGGCCTTCATCTCCCCGAGAGCCTTTCTCTTCCAAAACTAAATGCAAACTCTCCCAGGGCTCTGCTTTGTCCTTTTAGTCTGAGGTTCCCCCTCCCTGTCCCTAGTGCCCCAAATGCTCGATATGCTTATGGTAGGTGCTATTAAACAGGTGCATAGTCCTCTCACCTGGACAGAATGGCCATGGGTGTGGGGAGGGAAGAGGGTGTGAATATTGAGGACAAACCCTGGAGTCAAGGTAAGACTCCTGGGCACATTCCTGCTTGCTCTCTGGAGATGGGTTAAGATGTTTTTTTTTTCTTTTCTTTTAAAAACCATGAGATAAAAACTCTATTGCAGTATTAGAATGATAAGAGATTACCCTAAATTCCTACCTGGTCTCCAGCAGAGCAGATATTTGAACAGAACTGACACCTAATAACAGCAACGGGTGATCACAGATGTTGGGGATAGCCCTGCCTGGTCTCAGGAAGCTGTAACCCCCCATGACTTAGGCTGAGCGAGAGACCTCTGGACCAGGAGCCACCAAGGAGACAAAAATGTATTTCCCTGGCATGAACGCTGCCTGTTCTGTCCTGGCCTTCAATGCTTGATCAGTTAGCCAATGACAGGTAACAATTCTTTAGGAAAGAGAATGGACCTAATACAGGCATGATAACGTGAAGGCCTCTGGGAAGAGAGTCACAGGGCTGTGGAAATGAAGGGGTGATCAACATCAACCCCTATGTCAAAGCCTGAGTCTTTATACTTAGATGTGAGAGATCCTAATCTCCTGAATGCCTTTGTCTCCTGACTGCCAGGCTCAAGCCTACGGAAACAGCAAATAGCTAAAGGGGCAGCCCAGACCAGAGATGGTGGACCCCCAGGGTAATCAGGCCTGGGACATAAAATATGCAAGATCCTGTGAGATCTGTTTGCTGGAGGATGTTATTTACTTGGAATTTAGAGGCACAGACAGGAAACCAAAACTAGCCCTTTGAACCTGTAGTCCTTTCATATGATAAAACTCCAATCTCTGCCCAGAATCACAGAAGGAGTTCTGTTAGCATCTTTGTAAGTCACCTGTTTCCTTTGATCCTTCCTGCCAGACTGTGAATCCACAAACTGAGTCTGCCTTCTTAATAAAAACCTACTTGGGTAGAGGAATGGCGAGTTTTCCACTAGAGAAAGTGGCCATGCTGTCTCCATTCCCCCACAGAAACTTGTCTATGTATGTCTTTCTTGTGTTTTGACGAGCATCCGCAGCAGGGATGGATACTGCAGGACAGTATCCTCTTCACACAGACTTCTATGGTTTTGTGTTGCTATTTCTGGTTTAGAACTATGAAGGGACTACACGTATCTCCACTGCTTCTGCTCAGAAACAATGTTGTCAATAGTTTATGTTCAGAAAATTTCTTACAGCCCTTACATTCTTTATGATCAAATCTGTGTTTTCCTCATGACTGGTAGTTAAGTATCTCTCCCAGCTGGGTCACTTGTGCTCTCTGACTGCTATTGCATTAAACTTGGAATTATAGGGAAGCAAAGAGAAACCATTAGGAGCCCCCATTTGCTTCTGGGGAGGAGAAAATTAAGTTGCCCCATCTGCTCACTTGTTTCTGGAGAAAGAAGTGGACTCCTTGTGGTAGGATTGTTTTGATCCTTGAGTGCTGGTTAAAAGAGGTGAACCAAAAGCTGAAAGGAGTTCTCATGGCCAGTAACTGTCTATTAGCCATTTTGGCAAGACCTAGGACCTAGTGCTCCCTTGGTACTCTGGATGAAACATGGGTCCAGAATCAGTAGTGCTAGGATTCTTCAGGGTCAGATGTCTTCAATACCACAGTCCTGGACTTTGTCCTGCCTGCTTCTAAGAGTGAAGAAGTTGCTTCTCCAGGTGTCTGAGGCAAATGGAATTCACAGCCCTGAGGTGAGCTGAGCTCCCAGGCATTGCATTATGCTAGGCCTCAGAATTCTAAGCAGTAATGTTTCCTCTCTAAATCTTGCTCAAAAGGTTTAGCTACTCTACTCCCTCCAGCCTGCAAACCTCCAATATTTGCAAGCAAGTGTGGAGAAGGCACTGAGAAGTGGGCAAGATGAGCTTCAACTTTCCTGGGTGGAATTTTACTGCTAATTCTTCTCCTGATTTCTGGGCACATTTGATCCCTATTCTTCTAACATCTCCCTGACTCTCTCTTTGCTTCGAGGGACTTTGAGGCAAACAAAGACATGGACCTTTGGGTGAGTTAAGATCCTACCCCAAATGTTACAACCCTTACTGTTGGAGCTTGGACTGGAATTAGGGTTCCCCAGTGACTGCTCTTCTCAGGACACCATGTTGAAAGATAGTAGGTGGGAATCTGTGTTATGAAGTGCAGAAATCCAGATAGAGAAAAGTGATCCAAATAGTATCTATATAACAATAAACACTAAAATTTAAATGAACATCAACTTTTCAAAAGAAACATTTTACAAATTCTGGTGACATCTGAAGAGTGATCATTCATAATGTGCCTTCTGATGAATTTGTCTTTGCAGGACTGGAAGAAGGTGATAGGAACATCTCTACATGAACAAGCTTCATGGATGAAGCCATCTGCCAGTCTTTCCATCATGCTAGAAGCTTTCCTCCTTTTCTGCCTGGAAATCACACATCAAAAGACAAGCTCTGAATAATTCAAATATGATAATGTTTTTCTATTTGCCAATCAGTTGACTTATTTAATAGTATTTTAAAAAATACACCTATTTAGTGAGCCACCCAATTTTTTCAATATTGAACATTTTTGCAATATCTGACAAAAATGTAAAGTTGAGACATTTAAAATATGGACAGCAAATTTTTATAAAAATCTAACATTTGTTTAGGTAGGTAGAAATAGATAAATGCATGAGAAAATAATTTGAACCATAAACTCATTGACATATGAAAAATAATTATTTCATGTCAGTGCACATTACCCAGAATATGATTTTTATTTCTTAAAACATAATATTGTATATAACTATAAAAGGAAACAGTGTATAAAAGCAAAGCACTGGATGCTCTGTATATAAAATTTTCATAATTTATTATGATGAATACAAGAATATCTGCTGAGGCTAGAGTACTGGTATTTTTTTAAGTGGTTAAGAGAGTGTCTTTTAGTGGGAAATAACTGCTTTACAGTATGTCACTGGGTTTATTATTATGCTGGTTTATTTTCCCTCTAGTACTTTACATGATGTTTGAATTTCACTTTACATTTAGTAATGTATTCAAAACATACTTTTAAGCTGTTTTCAGTTTTGTACTTAATCTGATTTTTCTGGATATAGCATTTGGTGACAAGGGCAGAGAAACATTGCATATCAACAAACTGTCATTTTGTCAGTGTCAGATGGAATTGCTCCTCCAATGTGCCTGCTCACACTGCACAGAATGGCATTTTTTAGGTGGCTCAGGTAACTGAAGTCTCTAAGTTACAGCATCTTTTATTTACAAAAGATCACATCCTCCAAAATCTTCCTACTCAGTCTTGACTAAGTGGTCAATTTTCAATTAAATTATTTTAAGAATCGTTGGTTTTCCAATTTTTAAAAACATTTTCCAGTGTCCAATGTCATGAAATTGACCTGAGTCCAGTTCTATTTTATTTTGGCCTATGTGAGTCCAGCTTTACTTCTCTTACTAAGTGTGGTAACTTCTAAAGAAATCAAAGGAAAACTATAATGTATCGAGTTCCTATTATTTGACTGGCATTGTGTTAATATTTAACATATATTTTCAACCAATTCTACCTGCATGATAGCTATAATATTCACCTCTTTCTCTTTTCTATTACTTCTACTCAAATGAAAAACCCCAGTTAGACTTCCCGTCAAGATGGCAGAGTACGTAAATGCTCTGCTCGTCTGCTCCCATAACCATATCAAAATTATAACTAAATTATCAAATAAATTGAGATCCATGTGAAGACTGGCTGAACTGAAGTCTTATCACTAACGATACAAAGAAACTACAAAAAGACCAGTAGGAGGGGTTGAAACTGGGAAGGAGCAGGACCCACACTCATGGTGTGGTGATTAAGAATTGGGAGAAATATGTTAGCTGTGGTGTTCCATGCTGAAAACTGAGGGGTTCCAGCTCCACACTGAACTTCCCAGTCTGGGGCACCTGTACCAGGAAGAGAAGTCCCCATAACGTCTGGCTGTGAAAACCAGCAGTGATTGTATCTGAATGAGATGGTGTACTCCTGGAGTCCCAGGCATTCCTCTTGGTCACAAACTCACTTGCTCTGGGATCCAGTATGGGTCAGCAGCTTGAAAAGTGTCAGGGACATACATGGAGAAACTGAATTAACTAGTTTCAGGTAGAGGGCTAGAAGGGACAGGGGTTAGGACAGCTCTGTCCAGGGATGAAATTGCTTGCAGATGCTAGCAGATGCCAAATCTGAGCTCTCAATTAACCTGGCTAATACTCTTTGACATTCCCTGGTGATTTCCTAAGACCTTGTCCATCCAACTTATGCATCAGGCCTGAGACACTTTCAGTGGCTTTTCCATAGCGGTGGCCTGACTCAGCTCATGCTGCAAATGTTTCTAAAATCTCTCAAAATTCCACAAACCCCAAACTAGTAGTATCTGGCCTCAGAGTACCCTATACTATTTGTAAAGCAGCCCTAAGCCTAGCACAAGCAGTAACCAGTCTCAGCATGCATTTTAACTCCCACTAGGTGATCCCAAGCCTGGCATAAGCTATGGCCACTGTTGACTGAGAATGTAACTTCAACTAAGTGACTACTAATGGCACAAGTGGTGGTTGGTCTCAGCTCACATTGTGGTGCTTACTAAAAGGTCTCAAGCCTGGCAGTACTGGGAGCCATCCTTGTTTTGCAGGATAGACTCTCCCAAGTGCATTCAAGCCTAGTACAAAAGGCAACCAACTACAGATCACTTTTTATTTGCCACCAGGCAGCCCCAAGCCAGGTGCTAATGGCAGCTGACATTGGTTTGCACTGGAGCCACTTCTAAGAGGCTACAGAACCAACATACCTGGTGGCCAGCTTCAAACAACAACAGAGAACCACTGAACAAGCTAGCTCCCCAATAACACACCTGAAGAGTGGATTCAGCAGGCACCAGAGCTGCACTAAAATGATCCGTGCTCTGTGGGTCAGTCCTCAAACAACAGCTTCTCCACTGTAGTCATGGCCAGCCTTCATAGCCAGTCAACCTCAGGGTCAATCCCACCCACTGATAGGCTAACAGAAATCAAGGCTCAGCTACAATTGGAGGGCACACACAGCCCACACAAAGGGCACTCCCAGTGCACCCAGTTCAGGTGAACAGAGAGACTATGCCACTGGGCCTCACAGGACAAATACTACATAAGGCCACTCTGCCAAAATTGTGAGATAGAAGATGAACCTAGTAAAGGAAACAAACATAGAAAGGCAGGGTAAATGAGAGATACAGAAACATATCCCAAATGAAAGAATAAAACAAAGCCCCAGAAAAAGAACTAAACAAAATGGAGACAAGCGAGCAATATAGCAGATACAGAGTTGAAAACATTGGTTGTTAGGATGCTCAATGAACTTAGAAAAAGAATACATAAACTCAGGGAGAACCTCAACAAAAAGATAGAAACCATAAAATAGAACCAGTCAAAATGAGGAATACAAAAAAAAAAAAAAAGAAGTGAAGAACAATATAACAAGTGAACAATATAGTAACTAAAATGAATACTACATAGAATGGAAGAACTTATTTGCTGATGCATCTGATAAGGGGTTAATATCCAAACTTTATAAAGAACTTATAAAATTCAACATTGAAAAAACAAACAACACAATTAAAAACTGGGCAAAGAATCTGAATAGATATTTCTCCAAAAAAGACATACAGATGGGCAATAGACATATGAAAAGATGTTCAGTGTCACTAATCATCAGAGAAGCACAAATTAAAACCACAGAGATATCATCTCACATCTGTCAGAATGGCCATCATCAATGAATCAATAAACAACAAGTGCTGTCAAGGATGCGGAGAAAGGGAAACCCTTACGCACTATTGCTAGGAATGCAGACTGGTACAGCCACTGTGGAAAGCAGTGTAGAAATACATCCAAAAATTTAAAATGGATTTGCCTTTTGACCTAGTGATTACACTTCTGGGAATATATCCTAAGGAACCCAAAACACTAATTCAGAAGAACATAAGCACTTCTATGTTCATTGTAGCATCATTTACAATCTCCAAGATATGGAAGCAGCTCAAGTGTCCATCAGTAGATGTGTGGATAAAACAACTATGGGACATTCACACAAGTGAATATTACTCAGCCATAAAAAAGAAGAAAATTTTACCCGTTGTAAGAGTATGTTATGGATGGACCTGGAGAATATTATGCTAAGTGAAATAAGCCAGTCAGAAGCAGGATGACAGCTAACTGGAGGGGGAGGTGAGAGTGTGGAGGGACTGAGCAAAAAGGAAAAAGGACTCATGGACATGGACAACAGTGTGGTGATTGCTGGGGCGGGGGGTATAAAGGGACTAAATGACAATGGAAAAATATAATAAAGAAAAAATAAAATATTAGACAAAAATAAAATGAAGGCTATGTTAGAAGGAATCAGCATTAGATTAGATGAAGTAGAATCAAATCAGAGATGGAAGACTAAGTAGTGGACAACACCCAATTAGAACTGCAAAAAGAGAAAAAAATATGAGGATAGTGTAAGGGATCTCTGGGATAACACTTGATGTTGTCCCAGAGATCCCTTCTCGGATATGTCATAAGTATACCAGAAGGAGAAGATAAAGAGCAATGTATTAAAAACCTCTTTGAAGCCATAGTGACTAAAATCTTTCCTAATCTGGTGAAGGGATAGACATAAATGTTCAGGAAGTACAGAAAGCCCCTCAGAAGATGAACCCAGAGGGGCCCACAACAAGACACATTATAATTAAAATGTCAAAGGTTAAAGAAAAAGAGAGAATCTTAAGCATAATGACAGAGCAGATAGTTACTTACAAAGGAGCTCCCATAAGAGTGTCAGTGGATTTCTCAACAGAAACTTTGCAGGCCAGAAGAGATTGGCACAAAATACTCAAAGTGATCAAATGCAAGAACCTACAACCAAAAACTGTTGTACTCAGCAAGGCCATTCTTTACAATGTAAGGAGAAATAAAAAGTTTCTCAGACAAGAAAAAGCTAAAGGAGTTCATTCTCACTTAACTAGTATTACAAGACATATTAAAGGAGTTTCTTTCAGCAGAAAAGATAAAAAAAATATGAGAAGAAAATATAGGAAAGAAAAAATTCTCACTGATGAAGACAAATTCTTAGCAAAAGTACAAGTACAAGATCAAACAAGTACAAAGCTAGTTCAAAGGATAAAGTGCAAAAGTAGAAAGATCATGTAGAATTATAAAATTAAATTATGGGATACACAAAAACACACACAGAAAAGAAGTCAAAGATAATAAGAAAACATAAATACAGAGGAGGAGCTTAAAAATGGTAGTGAGAGGTATAAGATGGTGGAGAAGTGAATGGAAGCCACACTAACCTCCTCCCTGGACCAATCTGGAATTACAACTACACTGTGGAAGAATCATGCAGAACAAACAACTGAATAATAGCAAGAGAGAAGCCTTATAACCATGGATAGACAGAAGAATCAGCTTCAGTACAAACTGACTCATAAGGAGCGCAGTATAGAGTGGAAAAGGCTGGCAGGGTGCCTGCAGGCAGCAGCATTGGAGGGATAATTAAGTGGCTGGTTGGATCCCCCTTGGAAGAGTGGGGTCTAAACCCTAAGCTGGGGTTCCCAGCCTAGAGCACCAGAACCCAAAAAGTACACAGATAACAACCAGTGGAAAAAATGGCAGGGTTGCTCTTTGCTCCAGAGACAGATGGCTGGAGATGCAAAGAGCCATTTAAAGAGCCAATGCACAAATTTTCATTTGCAGCCATTTACCCTGGGCTCTGGCAAAGGTGGGGGCAATGTGGGCTAGAGACACCTGAGGAGAGACTGGGGATGGAAGTCTTAGGGAGAGAGTTGAGAGAGTAGATGCCAGGATCCCTGTGCTGAGTCATCACCCATATGGCAGCTGCCATCCTTCTCAGGCAGACCACTTCTTTCTGAGGGTGAAACAATAGCCCCCACACCAGGAGGAATTCTGCTCCAACCTTTGGGGATTAAACCTCACTGCTGAGTGCAGAGTGACTAGATTAACAACTAAAGGAGATGGTCACAGGTGGTAGATCCCTGGAAGTCCCAAACAGGCTGCCTAAGGTCAGATGGTGTCAACATCTCACACCATTAGAGGTGGATCCAGGAAGAAAAAACATTGGTAACTATTAGAGGCTACTGAGATTAAATCCACTATGCTTTTCTCCATGATTTGCGATATTTTTTTCCTGCATAGCTTTTTAACATTCATATCTTGTCCAGCAAGTTTGCATATTAAGTCACTGGATTTTATACTATAGTTTATTTCTCTCCTTTCTTATAATAGTCTTAATATATTTACACCCTTATTAATACTGGTTCATTTGCTGTTAATAGTGGGATTTTGGGGGGTTGGAATTATTTTTGTGGGTGTGGGTTTGTTTCCTATACTTTGTGGTTTTGTTCTGGTACCACCTGCACAACAGCATACAATTCATGGTGGGTGGAGTGACCCTCAGTCAACCAGCTTGAGGAAAGGACCCACCAAAGAAAGACCCAACAGTGATCAAAACCCAATTACATCCAGAGAGCCAACATAAATGGTATAAAGGATATCCCGAGAGCAACAAGTTCAGGTGATCAAGGAAACTGCACCACAGAATCTCACAGGTCTCCTGCCATAGAAGTTCATACCACAAAGTCAGGGAGTCGAAACAGACCAATTCAAGAAGTAGAAGCAAACAAGAAGAGTCTCATAAATAATAGGAAGACAAAGAAACAACTCCCAATCTAAAGGAAAGGAGGAATCCTTCCAAAGACTGCTAAGGGAAATAGAGGCAATTCAACTACCAGATATTTAGTTCAAAACAATGGTTATAAGGAAGCTCAATGAACTCAGTGAGAATTACCAAAAACTACCAGGAAACTATGAGGAACTTATTGCAACCTATATCAGCAGGAAAAGGGATATAGAAAATATCAACAACAGCCAAGAGGAAATGAATAATACAATTTCTGAATTGAAGAACACAGTAAAAGGAATGAAGAGCAGGCTAGATAAAGTAGAGATAGAATCAGCAAGCTGGAGGACAAGAGAGAAAAAAACTCCCAGAAATAGCAAGAAAAGTAAAAAAGAATAAAAAAAGAACCAAGAGGGGTTCAGGGACCATGAGAGGGGGCAGGACAACATGAAAAGTAATAATATCCATATAATAGGGATATCAGAAGGAGAAGAACAGGAGCAGGTGTTAGAAATCACACGATCATATCAATAGATGTGGAAAAAGCATTTGATAAGATACAGTGCCCATATATGATAAAAACACTCGGCATGGTGGGAGTAGAGGGAACATTTCTCAACATAATAAAGGCCACATATGAGAAACCTACAGCCAACATCATACTCAGCCAGCAAAAACTAAAAGATTTCCCACTAAGACCATCAACAAGACAAGGATGTCTGCTTTCACCACTCCTATGCAAGAGTATTGGAAGTCCTAGCCACAGCAGACAAGAAAAAGAAATAAAAGGCATCCAAATTGGAAAGGAGGAAGCAAAACTCTCATTGTTTGCAGATGACATGATAGTGTACATAGAAAATCCTGCAGAGTCCACCAAAAAATTATTTGACCTAATAAGTAAATTTGGCAAAACAGTGGGATACAAAGACAATACTCAGAAATCAAAGGCATTTTTGTACATCAACAATGAAATATCAGAAAGAAAAATCAGGAAAAAACCCTAACCAAGGAGATAAAAGACCTGTACTCAAAAAACTATACAACACTGAAAAAGAAATTAGACTTCTGGCCAACATGGATACATAGGTAGATACTGTGCCTCCTTGCACAATTAAAAGAAGGACAACAACAAATTTAGAAATGAAAAACAACCAGGACTAGCAGAAAATCAAACTGTTTGGAAGTTCAACAAACAAGGAGTTAAAGAAGAAAGATTCATCCAGACTGATAGGAGGGGTGGAGACAGGCAACTGGAATGGAGAGGACTCAAGGGCAGGTGGTGGCTGGAGGAATGGGAGGGCAAGGCAGTGGCTCAAAGACAAGGTGTAGTTGCAGCCGGAGGAGGGGGCAGTCCCATATTTGCATTCAGATAAACCAGGAGGAATAATTGGGGAGTGAGGCAGACCATGCAACCCAGGTTTACAGCATGGGGAAATAAAGCCTTAAAGCCTCTGGTAGTAAAAACATGTGGGGGTTGTGGTGGTGGGAGAAACTCCTAGCCTCAGAGGAGAGTTCATTGGAGAGACCCACAGGTCTTAGAATATACACAAATTTACACACCTGGGAATCAGCACCAGAAGGGCCCAATTTTCTTGTGGGTAGTGAAGGAAATTACTGACATCTGTCAGAGAGTTGAGCAAGCAATATTGTTCCCTTTTGGACCCCTCTTTCACATACAGTGCCACAGCACAGTGATATGGGTTGCCCAACCCTGGTGAATACCTAAGGCTCTACCCCTTACTATCTAACAAGCATACCAAGACACACACCCCCAAAATGGCCCAAATAAAAAAATAGATTAAAGTTCCCCCGCGAAAAAAAATACAACTAAGTGATGAAGAGATAGCCAACCTATCAGATGCACAGTTCAAAACACTGGTAATCTGGATGCTCAAAGAAATGATTGAATATAGATATAAAATAGAGGAAAGAGTGAAGGCTATGAAAAGTGAATTAAAGGAAAATGCACAGGGAACCAATAGTGATGGGAAGGAAACTGGGACTCAGTTCAATTATTTGGAGCAGAAAGAAGAAAGAAATATGCAACCAGATCAGAATGAAAAAACAAGAATTCAAAAAATGAAGAGAGGCATAGGAACTTCTGGGACAACTTTCAACTTTCAATATCCAAATCATAGGGGTGCCAGAAGAAGAAGAGGAAGAGCAAGATATTGACAATTTATTTGAAAACATAATGAAGGAGAACATCCCCAATTTGACAAAGGAAATAGAGTTCGAGGAAGTCCAGGAAGCTCAGAGAGTCCCAAAGAATTTGGACTCAAGAAAACACACACCAAGGCACATCATAATTACATTAGCAACGATTAAAGAGGAGAGAATCTTAAAAGCAGCAAGAGGAATGGAAAGAGTTAATTACAAAGGAGTTCCCATTAGACCATCAGCTGATTTCTCAAAAGTAACGTTGCAGGCAAGAAGGGGCTGGAAAGAAGTATTCCAAGTCATGAAAGGCAAGAACCTACATCCAAGATTACTCCACCCAGCAAGGCTGTCATTTAGAATAGAAGGGTACATAAAGTGCTTCTCAGATAAGGTCTAGTTAAAGGAGTTTATCAACACCCAGTCCTTACCCTATGAAATGTTAGAGGGACTTATCTAAGAAAAAGAAGTTCAAAACTATGAACAGTAAAATGACAACAAACTCATAGCTATGAACAACTGAACCTAAACAAACAAACAAACAAACATATAAACAAACCAATCAAACAACTAGAACAGGAACAGAATCACAGAAATGGAGATCACATGGAGGGTTATCAGTGGGGGAGCTGGAGGAAGAGAGAGGGGGAAAAGTTTCAGAGAATAAGTAGCATAAATGGTAGGTAGAAAATAGACCGGGGGAGGTTAAGAATAGTATATGAAATGTAGAAGCCAAAGAACTTATATGCACGATCCATGGACATGAATTAAAGGGGAGAAATGTGGGTGGGGGAGGGTGTGCAGGGTGGAGGGGAATAAAGGGGGAAAATGAGACAACTGTAATAGCATAATCAATAAAATATATTAAAAAAACAGAATGGAATCTTGCCATTTGTGACATCATGAAATAATTAAGTGAAATAATTTAGATAGAGAAAGACAAATACCATAGGATATCCCTTATATGTAGAATCTAAAAAACAAAATAAATGAACAAACAAAACAAACTCACAGAGAAAACAAATTGACAGTTGTTAGATGGGAGGGGGTTGGAGGAAATGCATGCAAAAGTAGAATGGATTAAAACATAAAAATTGCCAGTTGTAGAAATAGACATTGGGATATAAAGTACAGCATAGGGAATATAGGCAATAATATTGCAATAATAAATTATAATAAATTTGTATGGTGTGAGATGGGTACTAGACTTACTAGTGTGACTACTTCATAAGTTATATGAATGTTTAATCACTGTGTTGTACACCTGAATCTAATACAATATTGTATGTGAATTGTAATTGAAAAATGAAAAAAGATAATGACTCTAATTCTACTTGTATTACTGGCTGACTGCAAAACAAACAAACAAAAAAACAAACCTAAAAAATTGCTCTATTTCCAGTATATCTATTTAAATTCACACTTTAGATTTGCTCTCAGATAAGTCTTACTAAGTTACAGTTATTATCTTATTATGCTCTTGTTAAAAAATTTACAGTTCATTTTTATTGTCTTACAGTAGATTTCAAGGAGAAGTGAAAATATTTAAGTGAAAGTACAAATTGATTAGAAGAAGCACAATATTAAAATA
Source organism: Tonatia bakeri (assembly GCA_004024845.1). NCBI lineage: Eukaryota > Metazoa > Chordata > Mammalia > Chiroptera > Phyllostomidae > Tonatia > Tonatia bakeri. The sequence goes on along the minus strand of PVIA01014811.1, from coordinate 4,376 downwards.
CTTTTGTATTATTACAGTAATGAAGAGTATGCATTTATCAAGATAATAAATATATAATTGTTTATTTCTTTTGCCTGAAATGTTTCCCTTTTTTCCTTTAGGTTCCAATCTTAACCATTTTTCAAATTATAGCTCAGTTGCTAATTCCTCTTTGACTATTTTAGCAGTCTTAGCAATTTGATTATAAATAACAGAGAACTATTCAAATTATTATAATTAATAAAGAAAAGTTCATGCCATTGAAAAATTAAGATAAAGAACAAGCTCCATGTGTATTTTTATCAGGCCCCAAAGCTATTTTTCCATGATTCTCTTGGCTCTGTAATGCTTTATGTAATCTGTCCTCAGGTTGGTTTCCTTCATGCTTACAAAACATTGCAGTAAATGTAAGCCTTACAGTTGTATTCTACATCATGTAGAGCAAAAGACCAGAATACTTCTGTGCCACCGTGATCCTTGCTGCAATTCAGTAAAAGTCCTTGGCTTTTTAAAAATTGGGTCAAGTCATCTCGCATTCATGCTGATTAGGTCAGCAGGGCCAACCTTTGAGCTAAACTAGTCAAGGTCCACCTTTGGAATGTGCAGTTCATCAAATTCATGGCTGTTTTAAATTGAAGATAAAAACTGTGTTCAGAGTAGGTAAACAATTTCCATTACAAGCCTTAAGTCATTTACCAGATAAAGTGAACTCTTTATATCCTGAATTACTATGATATTTTATTATGCATTCAATACTCTCTTTTATCCTCACTTTTTTTTTTGTACATCAATTTTCTTTCATACCTACCAGGCTCAAAACTACTTGTGGGGGGACAGTACCCATATCTGATTCATGGTGTGTTTTTTTTTCTTTTTTTTTTTTGATGTGCCTCTTCTATTTGTTACATTTTTATATTGTTGTTCAAGTACAGTTGTCTCCATTTTCCCCCCTCCACTCCCACCCACCCAAGCCATTCCCATCTCCCACCCTTGATCCCACCCCCCTTTGGTGTCATCCATGTGTCCTTCATACATGTTTTTGAAAACCTCTCCCCTTTTTCCCTCTTTATCTCCTCCCACCTCCCCTCTGGTTACTGTCAGTTTGTTCTTTAATTCCATGTCTCTGGTTACATTTTGCTTGCTTTTTTATTTGATTGATTAGGTTCCACTTATAGGTGAGATCATATGGTAATTGTCTTTCACCATCTGGCTTATTTCACTTAGCATAAAGCTCTCCAGATCCATCTGTGCTGTTGCAAAAAGTAGGAGCTCCTTCTTTCTTTCTGCTGCATAGTGGTCCATTGTGTAAATGTACCATAGTTTTTTGATCCACTCATTTACTGATGGGCACTTAGATTGCTTCCAGCACTTGGCTATAGTAAATTTTGCTGCTATGAACATTGGGGTGCATAGGTTCTTTTGAATTGGTGTTCCAGAGTTCTTAGAGCATTCAATGAAATCTTAAGACTCAAAAAGGAATCTTAAATATACAAGCAAGACTAAAACATTTTTTAAAAGATTTATTTATTTTTAGAGAAACAGGAAGGGAGGGAACAAGGGAAAGAAAGAAACATTGGTTGCCTCTGCACACCCCCAACCAGGGATGTGCAGCCCAGGCATGTGCCCTGAGCAAGAATTGAACCAGTGACCTCTCAGTCTGTGGAGCAATGCCCAACCCACTGAGCCATACCAGGCAAGGCAAGACTAAAATAATTAACAGAAGCTCACTTCTTTCCCAAGTGATTGGGACAGAAAACATGGTCATACAAACGCAAATGGAAAATGACAGAAAGAAGGACTCCTGCTTTATAAGCAACTTCTTGCTGCCCTGCATCTAGCATAGTGCTTTGTTAGATTACTATATATAGAACATATAGCATGCATAAGTAAATAAATAACTGAATGACTGTAAAATAATTTTTTGAGATATAAGTTCCTTTCATTAGAAGATTTCCAGCAAAGTGTAACATGACATATTCAAGTACAGAATGAACTTGTTCATTGGAGAAAAGTTAGAGGTAATTACTTCTAAGATGGCTTACATTTCCACATTTCATTTATATCTTTGGATTTTTTGAGGGCAGAAGATGCCTTTTTAAATGGCTTTTTCTTAATTACATACCTTTTGTAATCTACAGGTAGTCCATGGCAAAATATTACTTGCTTGGAGTAGGGCGGGGGTGGGGAGAAGAAAGTACAAAGTGATTACAAAGGATGGCATGCTGGCCTGTCAAATGTCACACTTTTCTGTATGAAAAGAAATTAGACCTTGGACAGTTCTTATTTGCATTTAAATTAATAATAATCACTTAACACTTATTGAATTAATTGATGTTCTTTTAAAAAGGTAATTTCTTCTCATTAGAATTAAATGAATAAAATGTACATAGTTTTTAAGCTTTCAGGTTCACTTTAGATGAAGATTTCAGTTCTCTTAATATAGAAGCTATAATTAATGAAAATTATTTTTACATTTTACTGATGAGAAATTTTCTTCCAGCAAGATGCTTCATTCAAATATTAAACATTAAATACACTTGATCTCAAGACCCATATACGCAATGGCCTATTTGAATCCTCCATGTTGGTGTCTCACAGTCAAAAACTGAACCCCAGGTATGTCCCCATCAAACCAACTTCTCTTCTAAAGTTAGCTTGGTAAGTGAATTTTTCATACACTTTGTTGTTCTTTTCAGAAACTTGGGAGCTGTCCCTGACATTCTCTCTACCTCACTCTGTCACGTCCAGTTAATTATCAAACCTTGCCAATTTTACTTCCCAAATGTGCAAAATGTGTCCTGAATGTGCTCACTTCGCTCAAACCCTATTGTTACTGCTTCAGGCCACTATGACCAATTGCCTGAATTGAGACAAATAGCCTCCAAAATCATTTCTCTGTTTCTTATCATGTCTTTCTCCATTCCAGTACCTACACTTTCACCAGTGTTAAAAAGAGTCCACTAAAGTCTTTTAATAGTTTTGCACTGATCTATAGATACATTTTCCAAAGCTCTACAAGACTTAGATAATATAAATCCTGCCTGTTCCTTCATCCTCATCTTTCACTAATCTTTCTCACTGGGCTCCATCCACACAACCTTCTCAATTCCTGAAATGTACGAAGTTCCTTTGCTTTCACAACCCTTGCGCAGTCTATTTCTTGCAAACAAGATATTGCCTTCATCTCTCTCTCTCTTTCTTATTCACAGACACACACAGGCACATACACATACTTCTTCCTACCCTAGCTAACCCCTACTCATCCTTCAAGTCTTAGATTAGATATTATTTTAATTTGTCAAAGAATTTTTCTCAGAACATTGTACCAGATTAAGGTAATTCCTCCTGCTATAAACTCTCATAGCCCTCTGTATTTTTAGTTAATAGCATACAAAGTAATCATATGAAATATGTATTTGTGTACTTATTTGTTAAATACATGTTTTTTTCATTACACCATAACCACCCTGAGGGTAGGCATGGTCTATTTCATTCATCACTGTGTTCCCACCACTTAACACAATGTGTAACATTTAGTATGCATTCAATAAATAGATACTAAATAAATAAAAAATAATAAAAGCATTACCAAAGAAAAAGATTTACTGAATGATTCCATTTTTTAAAAGTAGCTCATAACAGAGAAAGACAAGATGTGGCCTCCTAGGAAGGGAAAGTGTGAGACAACAAGCCACAACAAAAACATTGTTCATTTGATTTTTTTTAAATGTGGCCATAAATAACAGCATTTTCCCCTCTACTTTCTACCTTCCAGGCACTAATCTTGACTTTACTCTGTGTATGTTTCATAAACCAGCATTTTTTTCTTGTATTAGCCTCTTTTCAAATTACTCTCCATAGGATGTCACTCACAAATTTTATTAATTTTTTATTTGTAATATTATAAACCATGACACCATTAAAATCCTAGAGGAGAACATAGGTAAGAAAATCTAAGATATTTCATGCAGAAACTTTTTTACTGACATGTCCCCTAGAGCAAGGGACATAAAGGAAAGAATAAACAAACGGGACCTAATCAAAATAAAAAACTTCTTCACAGCTAAAGAAAACAGTATCAGAATAAAAAGAGAACCAACTGTATGGGAAAACATATTTGCCAATGATACCTCAGACAAGGGTTTAATATCCAAAATATATAAAGAACTTACAAGACTTCACTCTAAGAAGACAAGAAACCCAATTAAAAAATGGGCAAAGGACTTGAACAGACACTTCTCTAAGGAGGACATACAGAGGATCCAAAGACACATGAAACGATGTTCAATATCGCTAGCTGTCAGAGAGATGCAAAGTAAAACCACAAGGAGATACCACTTCACACCAGTCAGAATGGCCATCATAAACAAAGCAACAAACAACAAGTGTTGGAGAGG
>PVIA01014810.1:0-25363 GCA_004024845.1 Tonatia bakeri | reverse complement strand
AGAGAGAGAGAGAGAGAGAGAGAGAGAGAAACATCAATGTGCGGTTGCTGGGGGACATGGCCTGCAACCTAGGCATGTGCCCTGACTGGGAATCGAACCTGCGATGCCTGGTTCGCAGCCCGCGCTCAATCCACTGAGCCACACCAGCCAGGGCTGACTTCTGACTTTTATACATTTTTTTAGTGCTTCAGTTGATTACCTTTAAAACTTTAAGTAACTGACTTAAACCTCTATTTCCTCTACCCCCAACTTCAGGCCTTCTCTCTTCTCTCTGCATAAAATGAGAATATCAGGGTCCTTCCCTTCCCTGCATTCTGCCTCTGGCTGCCTTGATTCTTACAGGTTGAGGTGGATGGTGCTTACTTTTGGTTTCATAATCACGACTAGAGTTTCTGGGCTCCATCTGGAGCTTGATGCAGGCAAAGCAGTGGCAACCTGGGACCGTGGTCTGGGCAGGGACACCTGCACAGGAAGCGGCAGAAAGAAGCCCTGGCTCCACCACCCAGAAGTGGGGATTTAGGGAAGGTCCCAGGGTGTCTTACAGGGCCTGAGGGGCAGTGAGCACGAAGTGTTAGTAAGGGAGGAGCCCAGTATCAGCTGAGTTGGGGGCTTCCCCTCCAGGACTTCAGGGTCACAGTGTTCCAATCTGCCCCTTTTCTGAGCTCTTCACTTTGAGTCCTGAGCAGCAGAATCATAGCGGCCCCAGGGGAATCCGCCCGTTGGCTGCAGTCAAGGACCCAGGGGCACGTCTCAGGAACCTGACTGCCGGGGGCCCAACCTCGTACCCCCTCCCCCCTCCCCCCCCGAAGATTCAGGGAGCAGTGGGTTGGTGCTGGAACGTTCCACCACAGCATCATGGGTGCACTGGCCTGTGGAGGGGGCTCCGTTGGAGCCAATTCTGACCCCCCTCCCTCCACAGCCACTCCTCTGGAAGAGCTGACAGTGGGGACCTCCTGCCTTCCCGACACATTCACCAGGCTGGTAAACAACCGAGAGCACACCTGCAGCTTGGAAGAGTTTGTCCACCAGGTAGAGCTGTCTGGGTACAAACCTGGAGACGTGTCTGCCGCTTTGGAGGTCCAGGGGGCCATTGCGGCTGCAGGTTGCTTCGGGGTGGACAAGGTAGAGCTGAGCCGACGGTTCTCTGCCCTTGAGAAGGCGGATGGCGAGCGCACCAAGGCCTTCACAGACTACATCCAGGTGAGCTGTGCTCTCGGGTCGCCTGGGAAAGCTAAGGCATCAGTTTCAACTCACAGGCCAGATGCACACTGCGGATGCAGCTGGTTTGGGACATAGAATATAATGTTTTTAGAAGTTGAATTAGTTGTCAACATATAAAAATAGGAGCTGTCTAAAACCCAGCTTCTCCTGGATGTTGTAAATGAGTGCCCTGGGGCTCAGCTGCCATCCTGAGCAGCATCGTAGCTGGCGGCAGTCGGGTGCTTCTCGCTTGTCAGAGATGTCAGTGTTGTTAGGGACTCAGCATCAAACCAGTTCTCGCGAGCTCAGGAAGTAAAAGGCGATGGGAACTGCTGTCCACTTGCAGTTCGGTTATTCACAAAAGTCTTGGTGCACCCGGGGCCTGCGGAGTTGGTGGGCGGGGGCTGTCCCCCGGCCACAGTGCAACATGCAGGCAGCAGGCCCGCTGACTGTCAGAGGTGACAGGCCAGGCCGCTCGCTGGGTTCCTGGTGCCTGCACCAGAGGCCCAGAGGCCGAGCACCCACAGCCAACTCCCACGTGGCCTGGGTGTGAGGCTGGGCCCCAGGCAAAGTCCTTGAGCTCCAGCTCGTGGGTTGTTAACAGAAAAGTTAAAAGAAAGGTGATGGCTACTCCAAGTGCCGCTCAGAGCTGGCGCCGCTGCTGGATAAGGACGACTTTGGGGCAGGCCTGGCGCGAATGTGAGAGGAGTTACAGCAGTGGCTTTTGTGGAGGAACTTGTTAGCGCTGAGACGTTCAGCCCCGTAGGGAGACGCCGGCAGGCAGAAGGAAACTTGGAAAGTCACGTCAGCTTCGAGTGTACAGCTGCGGTTCCTGGTCAAATAGGCACACTGAGCCTGGAGAGGGTGGGGCTGCCCCAGGGCCGCACGGCCAGCCTGGTGCCGGTCTGCAGCTGGATGCCCAGCCTCATCCCAGAGTTGTCTGCCCTGATGGGCCTGGGCGCTTGCCTAGGGGAAGCAAACCCTGACTGTCCTGGGATCCCACACAGACCCAGGGTGTCTCCTGCCTTTCCTAGGACCTCTTGGAGCGACACCAGGTGCTGGAAGTGGGCGCCAACTCCGTTCGCCTGGTGGCCATGGCCTCTGCCCAGCCCTGGCTCCTGCACTCGGTGCAGCTGAAAGGCAAAGAGGAAGACACTGACACACAGAGAGAAGGCCCCCAGGCCGGACCCTTGGAGGGGACCTCCAGCGAGGACAGCCCTGCCGAGAGGCAGGCACCTCCTCCTCAGGGCTCCCAGGCCAGCAAGAGGCGTGCCAGCTGGGCCAGTGCCGACCTGGCCTGTCAGAGCGGAGAGGCCAGCTCTGAGAGCGCCCAGAAGCCCCCGGCAAAGAGACCGGCGCTCCAGGATGTGCGCTTGGGCGCCAGCCCGAGAGCAGAGCAGGGGGCGGAAACCCCAGCATTTGCCCCTCCCGTAGCTGGAGACAGGGGTTCAGGGGAGCCCATCCCAGGAGCATCGGAAGCCAGACAGGAGGACCAAGATGGTGTCAGGGTGCCCGGCTCCCCAGGCAAAGAGCAGCAGAGCTGTCAGCCCTGGCTTCCAGAGGGCTGGGAGGACACCAGAGGTACATGCCCCCCGTCCATTCCGTGCGTCTAGGCCCTGCTGTGCCGTGCAGCAGCGAACCTGCTCAGTGAGCAAAAGGGGCCTCTGCTTCACCTTTGCGTGGCCTCAGCCTGGAGGGGAAGGGCTTGCCTGTTTACATTGGGTGCTTCCCTAGAGGGCAGGGGGCTTCTGCACACCAAGCGGGTCTGTGGAGAGCCGTGCAGAGGCACCAGGGGTGGTTCTGGAAGTGTGTTTTCTGAGGTAGCCAGTGGGAGGGAGCAGCGGCAGGAGTGGGAGGGGCCACTCCTCTCCAGGCTTGGCTAGGCTCCGCACCAAGTGAAACCCGCGGTTTCCCTGTCCTGTGTGTGAGTCCTTCTCTCAACACTGGCCTCTGCGGTGGTTCCTCGAGGTGCTTTGTTTATGGGGCTCTTCTTGCCTAAGGGCCTTACACAGCTCTGTGGTCGGGGCTCTTGAAGGAAGAGGAGGTGCTGTTTCCTCTGCTGGCACGGGGGTCCTCGGGACCCTGGGAGCGAGCACCCACCGCTGAACGCTGCAGCCCCTCCCAGTCCCGTTCTGGGTGTGCTGGCTTTGGCCTCTGCAGCCGCCTCTCCCAAGCGGGGGGCTGTGCGAGGAATGGGATTGCCACCGCTCTGGTCACGGCTTCACCCCACAGCCCAGGGATGCTTGTAGGATGGATGAGAGGAAGAGGTGGGCTCCCGCCCTTCAGAGTCTCACGCCCTTTCCTCTTCCGTCAGGTGCGGCGGAGGGCTCTGTGGCCAGCAGCCTCCCCCAGGCAGTGCGGGAGCGGTGAGTGTGCGGCTGAGGTTCCGCAGACCTGGGCCGGGGCGGTGCGCTGGGGACGCTCTCCCTCGGGGTCCCCAGGCAGGAGACCCCGTGGTAACGATCACATGAGGACCTTCCCCAGAGAGACAGGTCGGGCAGTTTGCCTGCACAGTGGGCTGGGGGACGTGGAAGTGTGCGGCATGGTTCGGTGGTGCCGCTCACTGCAGGGGCAGGCCCGGAGCTCGCTGCACGGAGTGGGCGGGGCCGGAAGTGCCGGGTGTGCATGCGCGTCATCTGGGCTGGTCTCCGGTGGGCTTGTCTCCCACGGGTTTCACAGGAGCCTCTCCTGCGAGGGGCGCCTACCATGCACATGCACATTGCCCTCAGCTTGCTGGGATCCATGGGCTCTGGCTCCCAAGAGCTCAGACTCAGTCCCCATAGGGCCCAGTCAGGGATCCAAGTCGAGTGTCCCACCCCTGGGCCCCACGTGGCAGTCCTGTCCCTGATTTGGGGTTCAGCGGAAACCTTCGTTCTGAGGAGCAGGTGTCTGGGTTACGGCTGAGTCTGAGCGGGCTCCCACACTGCCTCTTTCCTCAGCCGGTGCCCAGGGTCCCCGGGCTGAGGCTCCTCTGTCCCGGTGGTGGGGGTGCAGAGCAGACGGTAGGCCGTCCGTCCCCAGCCCTGTGACCTGGGCCCAACCCCAGACTTCCCTGAGCCACAGTCTCCCAACTGTGGAGTGGGGGCCGCGTGGGAGCGAGCTGTCCCCAGCTCCCGTGGAAGCTGACGTCCATCCGCCCACCTGCAGGGACTGCGAGAGCATCTGCTTCATCAGCCGCCCATGGCGCATCGTGGACGGCCACCTGAACATGCCGGTGTGCAAGGGCATGATGGAGGCCGTGCTGTACCACGTCATGGCCAGGCCCGGCGTGCCGGAGAGCTGCCTGCTGCAGCACTACCAGGGCGTCCTGCAGCCCGTCGTCGTGCTCGAGCTCCTCCAGGTGCGGCGGGGTGCTGGGCTCCTCTGCCTGGGCCCTGGGCTGGGGTCTCAGAGGGATGGGGTGGTGGGCGCGCTGGAGGAGTCCCGGGGGTACGGCCCCTACGTACAGGTGCCTCCCACGAGGGGCAGCAGACGCAGGGGTTGGCCCAGCAGCCTCCTGACAGAGAGCCAGGCTCCTCAGAAGAGCCTTCTGCTCCAAGTGCTTCCCCTTACTGCGTGCTTCACCTCCATTCTCAGCCCTGGGCAGACAGGTCTGCTTCCCTGCCCCCCGAGGCCACTCTGCCGGGACAAGTCCCAGGCCTGCTTTCTGTCTTGCTTCTGGGCTCTTCGCTCTTTAGTGCTGCCTGCAGCCAGCTCTGCTTCTCAGCACTCTTTCCTCAGCCTCCTGCAGTCCTCAGTCCCACCCTGGGTTCCTGCCCTGGCCTGTCACTCACAGTGGCCTTCGCCATGCTGCTGTTCAGGCCTAAACATCAACGTTCCCAGGGTCTCCTCTCTGGCGCTTTGTCTAGAGCCAAGGTCGTGAGCTCACAGGCCCCCAGGCAGGCTGGTAAACGAGTGACGAGCAGGTGGTGGCAGGGAGAGCTTGGAGACATGCCTTCAGTCTTCTGAGGGCAGCTGCGTCCCGTCTGGGCCTGATTGCCACCCCTGTCCCCAGGGGCTCCCACTCTTCGACACAAGCTGGAAACTGAAATTTCCAGAACTTCAAAGCCTGTGTAGGCCAAACAAAACCGCATCTGGAAGTGGCTTTGGCCCATGGGAATGGTGGTCACACTTCTCTCTCATCCTGGGTTTTTGTCTGAACCCACCTAGTAAATCCCTGCTTGCCACTCAAGGCCAAGGTCAGGTGTCCCCTGTTCTGGGAAGCAGCAGACGTGGTCCATAAATGCACATATCAACCCGTATGTCTGGTGTCTCCAGGGCCTGGAGTTCCTCGGCTGCATTAAGAAGCGCTCGCTGAAAAAGCCCGCGGCTGTCTCGCTCTTCTCCAAACCCGTAGTGGAAGAGGCAGAGATGCCCTCCAGCCCAAGCGAGGCATTCTACGAGCCCACACTGGACTGCACCCTCCGGCTGGGCTGCATGTTCCCCCATGACATCAACTGGAACAAGTGGGTCCACTTATGAGGCACATGTGGCCATCGAGACCGTCCCATCCACACTGCTGGCTGCTGAGAAGGAAGCAAGCTCTCTGGGGTGGGGTCTTCTGCCTGCCCTCACAGTGCAGCCTGCTAGTGGCAGGGCGCAGAGAGCCCTGCCCGCAGCCTGGAACTCCAGGAAGAGCGCCACTTGCTCGTCTGCTCCTTTGCCCAGACTGGCCTGGGAACCCTGGGCTCGTAGGGGAGCAACTGCAAGACTTTGGTTCCCACCTGTGCTGTTCCACTTGTGCCGGGGCCCGGCTGTTGCTGCAGACACGTCTCTACTCCCAGTGCATCCTCTGCCCTCTCTCCGGAGCCCGGGGGGTGATTTTGAGAGGCCCGAGCAAGCCTTTCTCTGCGGGCCTCTGCGGTGTGGCTGTCGTTTGCAAAGAGCGCTACTTGTCCACGCCACCACCTGAGTGGCCAGGTGTTGGCCTTGGGCGTCGGGAGCCCTGTCTGGGCCATGGGCTTGCCCGTCCATGCACACCAGATCCCAGCGCCGCCGCAGACTCTCCCCGGCTCCCCAGAAAGCCCAGGGGCCCCGAGCAGCAGGGCCTTGGGACATGTCACAGAATGGAGGCTGTGTGCCCTGCCACCGAGAACCTCAGCAGAGACTCCTACCCAGGTAGGACATCTGACCCCTGAGGCGGGGACTGAGCCACTAGAGAGGAGCCTGGCAGCTCCTTCTTAGCCTGGCAGGCCCCATGGCGGGCCTCCCGCTTGCTGAGCGCTCCCTCTCCTGCTGGCAAGAAGCCAAGCGTCCCTGTAGGTTTGGGTTTGTTTTGTTCTAAACTGCTTTACTCATTAAAAAAAAAAAATCCCCTGTCATGTGTTTGTTTATTTATTTCTTTTTAAGATTTTATTTATTTATTTTTAAAGGGAGAGAAACATCAATGTGTGGTTGCCTGTCCCACACCTCCAACTGGGGACGCAGCCCACAACCCAGACATGTTCCCTGACTGGGAATTGAACCGGCAACCCTTTGGTTCAAAGTCTAGTACTCAGTCTACTGAGCCACACCAGCCAGAGCTATTTTTCAATTAGAATGAAGTAAAATGCATTGAGTTTTGTGTGTTTCCTACAGAGTCTGATCCCCAGGGGATTCCTCGTCTTCAGCCGTACACCAGCTAGGAATGGATGTTCCCAGTAAAATCAAAGGACAAGGGAGGAGCCGTGGGGGAGCCCAGCCAGCCCGGACGCAGCCTCACCCACCTGCCCCTGCCCTTCCTCCTCCGCAGCTAGGCCCGCACCTGGTGCTCCTCAGAGAAGCCCGTGCAGCTGTGCTAGACCGAGCCCAGGCCGGGACCTGGGGGCAGAGGTCTCAGGCCTGTGGCATGGAATTGGTTTTATATATATTTTTAAAGATCTGGCAACATATTATTTAGGTCAGAAGTAGGGACCTGGCCCCCTGGCCCCCCTCTGGGTTCAGTGTCATAGCCACTGCATTTGCTTTTCCCCCAAAACCAGCTCATCGGGGCATGTGTGACCTGCAGGGCCTGACCTGGCCCAACCCGAGGCCCTGTGCTTCCGTCTGCTGTACTGGGGGCGCGGTCACCGGTTACGCTGGGCCTGACCTCAACACCGAGGACAGGAACGGGGTCTGGAGCCTTCAGAGCGAACTCCAAGAGGACCTGGCCAAGTCATAGCATTATTTTTTTCCTTTCTTTTTTTCATTTTTACTGAAGTATAAAAAGATAGTGTTTGGGTGATTTCTTTTTTAGATTGAGTAGAATAATGGATATGATATGATTTCTAAACAAAGTACTTTACAAATGCTGATTATTTGGGAACGTGTCCTATGATAGAAGGGAGGTAGGTTTGGGAATCTTTTTTTTAATATTTTATTTATTTTCAGAGAGGGGGAAGCGGGGAAAAAAGGGAGACAAACATCGATGTGCAAGAGAAGCAGCGATCCATTGCCTCTTGCACGTCTCCAACCAGGGGCCTGGCCTGCAGCCCAGGCACGTGCCCTGGCTGGGATTGAACCAGCGACTTTTCAGTTCGCAGGTGACACACAACCCACTGAGCCACACCAGCCAGGACAGGAATCTTGATGTTCAAATCTGGGAAGCTTCATTTTCTCACAGAATATCCCCCTCACAGGAGGGCCAGGTGAATACCAAGTATAAGCACACAGCAGGGTTCAGCAGCACGTACTGCCTTTCCCGTGTCCAAGTGAGAGACACTTAGGGCTCGTGTTGGGGAGATGGGACATTGGAATGGGAGTGCAACTCTCAAGTGGAGTGATGGGGCTTTACTATGACTACCGATGCCCATCCCCACAGCCAGCCTGCTGTGCAGGGACAGCCTGTGCCTACCTGCCCACCCTTCACCCACCCATCCCTCCACCTGCCCACCTGTCCATCTACCGTGCCCTCCCACCCAGCTCTGCACCAAGTGCCCCAGGAGCCACAGGCATAGGCCAGCAGCTGTGAGCCCAGATGCCTTCAGGGTCCAGGCAGGTAGCCCAAATGAGAGGAAGGGGCAGTGGGTTAAATACTAGGGACCTCAGGAAATGAAAATGTGCATGCCTGAAGTGTGGAGGAATTCACGTTTATAAGAAAAATTGCTTTGAAGGCAGACTACCAAATAAAAGGGCAGGGAGGGGCCCCGAGCCCATGCAGGGAGAACCCTGCACACCCTGGCCGGCCAGCTACTCCAGGCTGTGGCTGCAGCCCCGCACCCTGGGCTCTGCTGCCTATTCCCTGCTCCTCCAGTCTCCCCTTACTCCTTGTTGCTGCCTCTGCTGCCTCGGTTAAACACTCAGCACAGGGGTGTCAGACTCATTTTCACAGGGGCCACATCAGCCTTGGGGTTGCCTTCAAAGGGCCGAATGTAATTTTAGGACTGTAAATGTAACTACTCCTTAACTGTTAAGTGAGAGCTTGGATAAAACAAGGTAGAGGGCCAGATTTGGGGTTTGGATTCGGGATTTGGCCGCTGGCCTTGTGTTTGCCACCTGTGCCTTAGAACATTACAGACAAGACTTAAGCCCCCAGGCACCTTTCTCCTTCAGACCTTTTTAGATTTACATCCATGTTATGCACCCCCAGAAAACATGGGCCCGTGATGCCATTTGTACACAAATATGCCATCCACACAGCTTGAGCTGCTCCCCCAGCAGTTAGTCCCCCCACCCCCAGCACCCCCCCAGCACATCCTTGTCAGCACCCGCGAAGTTTCTCCTCACCCCTGGAGCCCCGACACTGAGGTCCTGAACCTGTTCTCTTCTCTCTAACGGGGAGCACTGAAATTGCTTCCTGCCTTCCCCTTGAGCATCATGTGCTGCCTTCGTGGACCCTGCTGGCCGCCTTTCTTCAGTCCTCAACAGATCTTGTTCAGTCTGTCTCTCCTGGTCTCCTCCTGAGCCCTCTTCCCCGCTTCCAGCCCCCCGTGCTCCTGGGCTGACAGTGATCTCTGTCCTCTGACTTCCCCTGACCATCATCCTTCCCTTGCGCCTTTGACCCACTCTGTGAAGGGTTTCCCAAATGTGTGTGTGTGTGTGTGTGTATAGGGGTCTGTGTGTAGCCCTGTGTGCATGTATTGTGTGTATGCATGTGTATGCACACATGCAGCCCCCGCCCCCTTAGTGATCTCACCACCTGCACTGCCTAGTGCCCAGTGCAGGTCCACCCACCCCAGGAAAAGTTAGCCCTTGTTGAGTTCACAAAAGAGCCTGCCGGTCCGCCCTGGGTCCTCATCGCCATATTGCCCTCACAGAGGTTGCTGTGAGGACTGTATAGGGCCGCTTGCCTAAGCCGCCGGACACGGCTCCTGGCAGAGGAGCAGGGCAGGGACCACCTTCAGCAAACACTTCACCAAGTTCCAGGGATCGCCGGCAGGTAGTGGCCGTAGCCCAGCGTCTCTCTGTGCTCGTTCACCGTGGTCTGCAGACTGCAGCTCCACGTTTAGGGGTGAGCTCGGTGAGAGCTTACCGGGGTGGTATGTGATTTGTCCACAAAAACAGTAATGGAGCTCTAACAGTTTCTGGGCACGCAGACTGTGCTAGATGGTTTTGGGCACTGATCTCCCAACAGTGAGCAGACACAAAATGGACATTGCATCAGTATTCTCATTTCATGTGTGAGGAAACTAAAGCACCAGTAGGTAAAATAGTATGCCCTGGCGGATGTGGCTCAGTGGATTGAGCGCGGGCCTGCAAAGCAAAGGGTCACCGGTTCGGTTCACAGTCAGGGCACATGCCTTGGGTGGTGGGCCAGGTCCCCAGTGAGGGGTACGCGGGAGGCAACCACTCATTAATGTTTCTCTCCCTCTCTTTCTCCTTCCCTTCCCCTCTGTCTAAAAATAAATAAAATCTTTAAAAAAATAAGTTCTGCAAGTTTGGACGCTAGTAAGTGGGTCTGCTGGCTCTCCAACTCGGGCCATTGTGACTCAAGCCCCCTCGTTGACACCACATTCCAGGGACTAGGTTTGCTTTGGGGCGGGAAGCGGGCCTGATGCTGGGGGACCTCCTGCATAGCAGAATGCGAGCTTCCTGGGGCCAGCAGTTTTTAAAAGAAGACCTTCAAATTTGTTGCCACTGGGGGTGGGGAGAGACCTTTAGATGGCCCATAGGATGGGTGGGGGATCTCTTGCTCCATTTACAGATTTCCAAGGAGACCTCTGTCTTTGTCTTCATGTCCAGACTGGAACCTTTCCAGGTCCAGGGACAGGCAGATGGCTCCTTCCTGGGCTCGGCTCCCCACCTCCTCTCGGCCCCTGCTTTTTTTAAAATATATTTCATTCATTATGCTATTACACTTGTCCCATTCTCCTCCCTTTACTCTTCTCCACCCTGCACACCCTCTCCCACCCACATTCCCCACCTTTAGTTCATGTCCATGGGTCATACATATTAGTTCTTTGGCTTCTACATTTTCCATACTATTCCTACCCTCCCCCTGTCTATTTTCTGTCTACCATCTATGCTACTTATTCTCTGTACCTTTTTCCCCTCTCTCCTCCTTCCATTCCCCTGTTGCTAACCCTCCATGTGATCTCCATTTCTGTGGTTCTGTCCCTGTTCCTGTTGCTTGCTTAGTTTGCTTTTGTTTTTGTTTTAGGTGTGGTTGTTACTAACTGTGAGTTTGCTGTCATTTTACTGTTCATATTTTTAATCTTTTTTCTTAGATAAATCCCTTTAACATTTCATAAAATAAGGGCTTGGTGATGAACTCCTTTAACTTGACCTTATCTAAGAAGCACTTTATCTGCCCTTCCATTCTAAATGAAAGCTTTGCTGGATAGAGCAATCTTGGATGTAGGTCCTTGCCTTTCATGACTTGGAATACTTCTTTCCAGCCCCTTCTTGCCTGCAAGGTCTCTTTTGAGAAATCAGCTGACAATCTGATGGGAACTCCTTTGTAGATAGCTGTCTCCTTTTTGCTTGCTGCTTCTAAGATTCTCTCCTTATCTTTAACCTTGGCTAATGTGATTATGATGTGCCCACTGCTTTTTCAAGTCACTACTTTGCTGTTGATCAATGGATCGATTCATTCATTCAGTATTTTTGAGTACCCGCTATGTGCCAGGCACTGTCTAGATTCTGACACACAGCAGTGAGTAAAAGACAAAATCCCCATGCTAGTCGGGTATAGGGTGCACAATAAACAAAAGAGGGTTGTAAGTGTTGTGGACAAAACAAAGGCTCAGTAAGTGGGGTGCAGCCTCAGTAAGGGCCCCAGGGCAGCAGGTCCCACGAAAAGCTGACATGTGAGCAAAGACTTGACTCCCTTGTTTTCCCCTCCCATTTCCGTCATTGCTGAGAACTTAGACTTCTTGCTCCTTTACTCTTTTTTTCCCTTTTTGCCATCTGACTCAGCGATTTCATTTCTGGAATTCCATTTATGTGTGTACCCGAAACCGGAAAGCAGGACTGTGGGGGAGGTAGTCTGGGGACCCCTGCCACAGGGTGGGTGTGAGTGATGCTTTTTCATCTAAACATGTTCACATGGCTTCACTGATTGCAAGTAATGTGTTTGTCTCTGTAATTATATTTCTTCCATTAAGAAATGAAGTTGCCTTGGCTGGTGTAGCTCAGTGGATTGAGTGTGGACTGCAAACCAAAGGGTTGCCACCGGTTTGATTCCCAGTCAGGGCACATGCCTGGGCTTTGGGCCAGGTCCCCAGTGGGGACCATGTGAGAGGCAACCACACATAGATATTTCTCTCCCTGTCTTTCTCCCTCCTTTCCCCTCTCTCTAAAAGTAAATAAAATTTTTTTTAAGAAAGAAAACAAAAGAAAAAAAAATGAAGTCAAGCCCCAGCCAGTGGGTGCAGTTGGTTGCAGCGGCATCCTGTAACCAAAATGTCATCATCGGTTCGATTTCTGGTCAGCACATGTGCCCAGGTTGTGAGTTCGATCCTCAGTCGAAGTGACTGTGAAAGGCAACCAATCGATGCTTCTCTCTCCCCCTTTCTCTCAAATGAGAGCAAAATAAACATGAAGACTTAGGCAACTAACACCTGCTGTGGACTTGGGTTTCCTTGCCCGGGACCTGCTTCCGACCTGAGCATGAATCATGGGTTCAGGGCTGAAAAGACACCCAGAAAGCAGACGTTAGGATGGGTGGCCAGGAGGTCCAGCCTGCTCACAGCACCAGCCACAACTGTCCACTCATGCAGCAGTCTTAAGTAGCTGCCTGGGCTGGCCAGGCTCTGTCCTGGGGGTTGCTCCTTTACTCTGGATTAATGGACGGGCTCCCGGGGCGGGAAATGCATGTGCTCAGTCTTCCATCTTCCACCGGAAGGCCTCTTCTTGGCTCCGATGGTGCCTCTGGGGCAAGTGCAGCTGGGATGGGCCGTGAAGCACTGAGCACTTGGCGCCAGCAGCCAGGCCAGGCAAACAGCATCCCGGGACAGAAGTGGGGATGGAGCTTTCCTCCACCAGGAGAGGGTCAAAAAGAGCCCACCGCGTGGAGTGAGGTGCACAGACTCCGAGTGACTCCAGCAAGTCACAGCCCCTCTTGGCCTCCTTTCACTGAGGGTGAAATGAAGGGCCAGGTCTGATTTGCACACTGCCCCTCCTTCCCGAAGCAGGTCATCTGGGACAGCCAGATGGCACCCCAGGCTGAGACTCCCAGTAACTCGATGGGGAATGGTCGGGAAGCTGGCATCCTTGGGCCCTTCAAATCCTGGCAGAGGGCCATGTCAGGTTCAGAACATGCTGGATGCAAACCCTCAAGAACCATCTAGGGAAGAGACTGGAGAAGAGCTCCAGGACCCATGCTCATCTGCCTCAAAGTCCAGGGGACAGTTGTTTCAGGCAGGGCTGGATCCAGGAGCTCAAGAGATAATGAGTGTGTCCATCTCCCAACTCTGCTTTCTCAGGTGCTGGGAAAGCTCTTCTCCCCCGGTGCTTCCGGAAACTCCAGGCTCGGTCCACCCAACAGCTCAGCAATCCCAGTAGAAAGAACTAGCTTGGGTCACTTGTGTTTCACTGGCTGTTGGCCAGGCCTGGGTCACATAGCCGCTCCCACAGCCGGAGCCAGGCATCCCCAGGAGGATGCTGCACAGGGAGAAGCAACAGGCACCCACCCACACTTGTTTGCTGAGTGTTTTTTAACTCTTGACCTAGGCCCCTATGGGCAGAGCAGAAGAGCTGGGCCTGGGATCCGGAGACCGGAGCTGGAGTCCTGACCTCAGGCAGGTCACCAGCCATTCTGCCCCTTCACTTCATCTGTCCCATGGCTGCCCCTGCCCCTTCAGGGACGAGGGTGGGAAAGGGCTGGGCCAGCAGCAGAAGGTGGCATGTTTGCAAGGGGTATTCCTACCAGTCCTCCTGCCGCTTAAGGGGCAAATCTGGCCTGGACTTGGACAAAGAACTGCCTTCCCCACCCCCACTCACTCAAGGCTGGGTCGCACCCCTGGGCCTTAGCCCTCACTCTGCCACCTGCCCGAACCCCTGGCGCCCCCAACAATCCCCATTCGTCTTTCAAGTCCAACAGGCACCGAATCCTCGCCGCGACCCCTGCTCGCCCCTCCTGACGCCCCTCATGGCTCCCATCAGCGATGTCCCAGGGCCGGCCCACACCAGCGAGGATGGTCACTGGTGCACACCGTCCCCCGTCCCATGTTTAGTCATGAAGTCGTTGCCTGAAATGGGCCACGGTGGGAGTATTTACATGGTGGAATGAGCAAACACTACCGACCAGGCTTTATTGAGTGCCCCCTGGGTACCAGACTGATGACAGAGCAGCACACGGAACACGGTTGTTGCTCTCGCTGGTCCACCCACCCACCCACCAGTGTACCCACTGCCTGACCTTCATCCGTCTGCCTGCCTCCTCCAAACCCCTCCTCCCAGGTGGGCCAGCTCTGGTCTGGCTTTTGCACCCGTGTTTGTGAGCAGGGCCCTTTCAAAGACCAAGCCAGTCAAGAGCTGTGTCCAGCCCGGGTCAGAGCCTCCGCCGAACCCTGAGCCTGGCATCGGTCAGTCTCCCAGGAGCCCCCTTCCCCGCCCCTCCCCCAGCATACAGCTCTGTGTGTGGAGAGCTGAGCTGCTGCCCTAGGGGCTTGAGGCCCAGGTGGCTCCTGGAAACACTTGCCCCCACCAGGGTGTGGAAACCACAGCACACCTTGGCTAAAGTGTCTCCAAGGTAATGGCGGGGTGGTGAGGGCTGTTCACACCTGGAGGAGCTACGGTTTCACATCTGTGCTTGCACCTGAGCTGCATACAACCTAATTCAATATAACCATCCTGCTATTAAAAACGTCAGTGTTCTAGAACTTTCCACACCAAGGGCTCATGTATTCTCTCAGTGACTTTTCCCAACCACCCAGTTTGACAGATGAGTCACAGAGAAGCTTTCAGCTTTCAGCTTTGGAACTTGTAGCTCAGACTTGTCCAAAAGGAGAGGCAAGCCAGAGCTGCCTCTTTCAAGCGTCGCCCTGCAGCCCAGCCTCTGGGGCGGGGTGCCAGGTGGGGATTCCCCTGGGTGCCCTGGCAGCCGGCTTCTGAATCAGGCGCCTGCTACCTTCGCCCAGCTTGCTGGTCACAAAAAGCTGCCTCTAAAGGTCATTACCTTTAGCGGGGAAACAATCTATTTTCTTTCTTTTTTCTTTTTAAAGTGAGTTGTGTGCTATACGTAGCATTTATATCTACCTCCTGTGCAAAACTGATGTTTAGCAAGGTGCCTTCAAAACATCACTAAGAACTATTTTCTTGGCTTCCTTTATTTATTCATTTTGATCCTCACCCAAAGGACATTTTTTTCATTGCTTTTAGAGAGAGGAAGGGAGAGAAACATCAATGCCAGAGAGAGAAGCATCGACTGGTTACCTCCCCTGCGTGCCTGGACGGGGGGTGGCACACACCCCAGACAGGGATAGAACCGGCAACCTAGGCACGTGCCCTGATTGGGATTCGAACCCTCAGCCCTTCAGTTGCATGATGACGCTCCAACCAACTGAGCCACACCAGCCAGGGCTTTTCTTGGCTTTTTAATTCACATTTCAACAGGTTCTGACAAATCATCAATAAGAACTTGACTTCCCCCTATTTCCCCAAGATGAGTGAATGAGATGTCTGGGGAGCAGGAGCGCTGTGTCTGTCATTGCGGCCAATCCCTGTCCGCCCCGACCCCACCTGAAGAGCCGATGCAGCCCCGGGGGCCTTGTGGTCCCCAGCCTGCACCCAAGCAACCTCTACCCAAAGCCCAGCATGTCCAGTGCTCAATAAATATTTCTTGGGTTCATAAGGGAAATTTAGAAATGGGCAGAAGGAACGAGAAAAAGATGTTGACAGGTGGGAGGCCGCCTTCAGAGAGAAGGCTGTCTGATTTTCAGCCCGGAAACACCCCCGAGTGGTCCTCCACAGGGTGGGGAGGGCCGCAAGCCCGCTGTGGCTGCTTTCTTGCCCCCACCCTCCCCCAGCACGAGCCTCGCCCCACTGAAGAAGGCAGGAAGCTGACGTTTATTGAGGGTCTGCTCTGGGCTGCACAGTAGGTGGGCAACTTCACTGATTTCCCCCTAAGCTCAGTCGTGCTGTTCACAAGGTCGGACAGGAAATCCCAGCCCAAATGGTGGCGGGGAGGGTGGCTCGTCTGAGGCGGCACAGCCAGGACTCAGACCCAGGGGCACATCCTGTCCCGTTCCGTTGCACCAAACCTCCCCGCCCCCGAAAGGTGGTGAGGAGCAGTATGGACTTCTCTTGGCTCCTGGAGACCTGTGGCCAGGAGGACAGGCAGTGTGCGGGTGGCAGGCCCTGTGGGTAGCGCCAGCCCCGACTCTCAGGGTGTGACCTGGGGGTCAGCCCATGTGCCTGGCGGGGAGGGAGGCTGTCGTCGTGTGCACACGGGCACTCGTGCTGTTTGCACACACAGGCACACCAGTGTGCTCCTGAGCCACACATACACATAACACACTCAAGGCTCAGGGCCCTGTCAAGGAGACCAGAGGCTACAGGCCCCTGCACACCACAGCCCCGGTGACCGCGTCTTCACGGCCCAGTGGCACGGCCAGTTCTGAACAGCCGGTTGGCCTGTCTAGCTGGCCTGGGGCCCGGCTCCTGCAGGCGGAGGGGCCATGACCACCCACTGTCGGACGTAGCTCCTCGGGGGCCCCTCATCCCCGGGGCCGGCGAAGTCACACTCCACAGGGCTGCCGCAGTCCGAGCCCGCGAAGCCGCTGTCGAAGGTGTCCATGTCCAGGCCAGCAGGAGGTGAACCTTCCTCGCTGTCCGACACCCCTCTGGACAGCCCGCCACCCCAAGGTGGCCCTGGCACCCAACCGGCCTCATTTTCAAAGGGCAGCTGTAGTTTGTCGAAGAGGCTGCCCAGGTGGCCCCCAAGCCTGGCAAGGCCACCAGCTGCCACGCAGCCACAGGACAGGACTGTGGCTTTGGCACGCAGGAGCGGGTCCTCAGCGTCCAGGCCAGGCTCCAGGCCTGTGTCCAGGTTCAAGGCTGGGTAGCTGTCTTCCTCACAGGTACAGGGACAGGTGCACGGCTTCTCTGCATCCACAATCACCGTGTCGATGGAGACCATGCCATATGGCCGGTCTCCCTCCTGGCTGTAAGCTGAGCTGCCCAAGCTGTCTGCGGCAGAGGGGCCGGGGCCCCAGCAGTCCGGTTCGGGCCCCCTGTCAGCCTCCAGCAGACCCACAGGCTCTGGCAGCACCGTGGTCACCAGCCCCGGGGCTGCACCCAGGGGCAGGCAGCAGCTATGCGTCTCCAGGGTCGAGAGCACCTCTGGGCTCCAGGGGCCCAGCTGCAGGCTCGAGGCAGTGAAGGGTGTGCCCACCCACTTCTGTGAAAGAGAACAGGGAGGAGAGTCACGGGTGGGTCGGGGGCCAGGTGGCCTGTAACTCAGACAGTGGGCAGCTCGCTGGCCTGAGGCCTGTGTACATGCAGGGGCCAAAGCTCCCCAGGTAGTGACATGGGGGCAGGGGAGTCTGGGGTCTGAGTGACAGAGCCCCCCATCTGTCCCTGTTTTATTTCCTGCAGACGTTTCTCGAAACCCAGCATTCTCTTGTTTGTGTCCGACCACAGTGGGCACTCAGCCAGGACAGAAGCCCTGGTTCTGGCCACAGCTCCAGCCCCAGAGGCTCGCACAGGACCCAGCACACAGTAAGTGTCTGGTAAATGTTTAGTAGCAAATGAGTGAGCAGAGTGTGTCAGCAACAGGTGCTGGGAACGGTCTCTGTGTGCAAGGCAGGTAAGGGCTGTGGGGTCGAGACAGACTGAGGCAGCAGCCCCTCAGCACTGAGCATCCCCCTCTTGATACAGGGTCTCCATCCAATCAGCAGAGGGGATCCCTGAGAAGGGGCATTTCCCAGATCTGAGCCGATCACCCTTGAAAAGCTCACCTAAGAACCCTGATGTGCCACCACCACTGACTGGAACTCACTTCTCAGCAGTGTGGCCTTGAGCCACGTACCCTCTCTGTGCCTCAGTTTCCTCATCTGTAGGGGGCCTGCTAACAGCACCCACTCCACAGGGCTGTCATGAGGGTTAAGTGAGTCAGTGTCCGGGAGGCCCCCAGCAGAGTGCCCAGGACACTGCGAGCACTGCGTGAACACAGGCATAGTGGACGAAAACCACTTGTGACATCTGAGCTTCTGGGACGGTGCAGAGGGAAGAGGAGAGGGTCCGTCTGGCCTGGGCTGAAGTCCACGCTCCTCCCTGGCCCACTGCAGCCACTTCCCTGATCTGTGCCTGGGTCTCTCACAGCCCCTTGAGGATGATGACGCGTCCGCGCAGCCCCAGGCAGACAGCAGATGCTCAGTCGATGCGCTAGTCCTCATTTCCTGACCTCTGGGCTCGCCTGGAGCAGCCGGGCTGCCCCTCCCACCCTCACCACATCCTGTCTGTGGGAGGGCCCCTCCTGCCACCGCTGGGTGGGTGTCGAGCCGTAAATGGGCCCAGAGAACCCGTGGGCGCCGGTGGTGTTGCTGTGGTTGAAGCTTGGGGCAGGGGTGGGGGTGTGTATTTTGCAGGCGGGTCCATACCCTTCCCAGAACCTGGTCCTCTCCACCCCCATACCAGGGGCATCTAAGGACCAGGAAGCCAATCTGTGGCCCGAGGCTCCACCCCAGCCCCTTCCAGTTCCTTGGGCTGGAAGAGGCCGTTTAATTCTGCCCCCTCCCCATTACTTCTGCACTTTGCAGGTGCCAAGACCGAGGTCTGGCTCCTGGCCTGGCTGGGCCCCCAGGCTGGGGTTGGGGGGAAGGTGGGCTCCCAGAGAGGGTACGAGGCTTCAAGTGGCTGAATACGGGGTGAGGGGCTCTCACCTTGAAGTTTCCGCTGTGGCCCACATACAGGTGCTGGAAGAACGACTCTGGGCTGGGCACCTGCACCCACACCTTCCACAGCCTGGGAGGGTAGAGATAAGGTGAGCCCCCCACATGTCCCAGAGGGCTGCCTGGCCTCCCGCTCAGCTGCCCCCCAACTTTCTCCTGCAGGAGACCAATTGTCCCCAAAGGCACGCCAGGTGCCTCCTTTCCACTGTGCCCCCCACTCCCCACCTGCTCCAGGCCTTGTAAATCGAGGGCAACATGTGTCCCAGGGTCTGGCTACCTGTTGTGTACGGGCGAATGTGGCTGGCTGAGCCTCAACTTCCCCTCCAGGACCAGGGCGGGCCAAGAGCCAGAGAGTGCGCCCCGCGCCCA
This sequence comes from Tonatia bakeri, assembly GCA_004024845.1. Lineage (NCBI taxonomy): Eukaryota > Metazoa > Chordata > Mammalia > Chiroptera > Phyllostomidae > Tonatia > Tonatia bakeri. The sequence continues at coordinate 6,584 of PVIA01014810.1, read as the reverse complement.
GCCCCCCGCACCCAGAGCCAAGGGCGCTCCTGATAGTGGTGGTGCCCCCAAGCTTCTCCGCCTCCGTCTCCAGCTGGAGGTAGACAGCACTGGCCGACCACTTGACCTGGGCTCAGTGCTCAGCGGTGACCTCCAGCTGCAGCTGGCAGCACTCGCGGGGGCCCGGAGAGCTTATGGTTAACTTTTAATCAGCAGCACCCTTTCTCTCAATGACCGTGTTCAGAGGAAGCCAACATATACACAGATGAAAAGCAGAGATAGAGGTGGGTTATCACCCTTCACCCCACCAGGAGACCCCTCGAGCCCCTCAGGGCTCAAAGCTTAAACACATTCACGGCCAAGGCTTGAATCCTCACCAAGAGCATGGAGCTCGAAGCCCGGCTCTTTTGTTTCATGGCCATGCAATTTGGGGCAAGTTCCTTCGCGACTCTGTGCCTTGGTTCCCCGACGGTCCAGCGCAGGCGACTGCGCCGCACCGAGCTCGTGGGCTGCGGTGAGGGTCGAGTGAGTGCCCGGCACAGTGCCCGGCTCACAGGAAACACAGCTGGTCACCACCACCACCACTGCCACCTCACTGTCATGATGGCAGCTGTGTCCCCAGCCCTGGATGAGCTGTGGCCCTGTAAAGAGGCCACAGCCCCGGTTGACCCCTGCCCCACTTCCCTGAGCCCCGGGCCTCACCTCCAAGGCAGGCGGATCTTCAGACCTAAGTAGACAAGGACAGGGATAGTGAAGATCAGGAAGACGTACTGCAGGTCAGTGTGCAAGCCTCCTTTCATCTCTGGGGAAGAAGCAGACACCGGGTGGAGTGAACCCACCTCTACCAGAGGCCGTGTGGGGCGGGTGTGGTGGGCCACGTGCCTGCGGTGGAGCGGGAGAGGGTGGTAACGCTACTGGTGCCTTGGAGTAAGACCGACAAGCGTTCGAATCCCACTTCCACCCTCACCCCAGGCAACTGGCTTTCTCTCGACGGGCCTGTTTTCTCATCTGCAAAGTGGGGGTAATGACCCTCTCCTCACAAAGCTATTAGGAGTGGGCACACCCTGCCAGGAGAAGCACCTGGTGCGTCATGCCGGGCCTGGCCAGCAGGGGCTCTGGACATGTCAAGTGGCAACAAGTATAGGGGTACTCAGCTGACTGGACACCTTCCAGCCATGCCAGAAGTCTCAGGGCTCAGGGCAACGTTTGGGACAAAGAGCGGTGTCCCAGCTTCTCACATACCTTCTGGCTGGGTGTGAAAGGTGACCGGGTCACTCCACTCACTCCAGGTGCCCTGGAAGTAGGAGCCAGGCTGGGGCCCTGCTCGCACCTGCAGCTCGTAGGCGGAGCCTTTGCGGAACTCCAAGGGAAGGAGGGAGACACTTCTTGAATCCACTGAGATCAGCTTTCTCCCCAGACTCTGCCAGCACAGGGCAAGGATGCACCAGGTCAGGGCCACCGGGCTGGGCCCTGCCTCCAGCAGAACCACCGTCCCAGCCTCCATGGGAAGGCCGAATTCCTCCTTCAGGGCCTCCACTCCCCCCACAAGAGCCAGGCCCCAGCCCGAGTTCTGGCCCCCGCAGTGTGGGCCACACAGAGCCACGGGCACTCTCGGCCTTGCCTGCGATGCAAAGCTTTGTGCCATTTCTCTCTCACCCCCCAGGAGGGGACCCACCCTGCTGGGACTGGGGTGTCCCGGGAGCAGCGACGGCCACTCCTGGTGATGTCTAACTGGCAGCATTCCCGACAGCAGACACTTAGAGAATTCTTCAGCAGTGAATGTTCCCAGGCCATTTGAAAGCCTCCCATGGTGGCACCTGAGCGGTGGGTAGCTCTGGGGACACTCTAAGGGCGAGTGACTCTAGAACTCTTGTAATAGCGGGACACTCTGGACCTCTCTGAGTGACAAAGGACTCCTCTGGAAGCTTCTCGTCTGAAACCATGGTCCTTCTACCACGGGAAGGTTCCAAATGGCCCCATTTCCGGAACCTCTTCCACTGTCACTAGAGTCGAGGTGAACCCTGAGGAAATGCCAGCCCTTCCTTTCTGGCATGCCGACAGGGATGGGGGGAAAACAGTTTTAAGGGGTTTCCTGCCCCAGGGATGAATGAAGATAAGGCAGTCCAAAGCGAGAGAGTGGAGGGTGTCCCTCCTGGGCGTGCCCTTGGCTTCCGTGCCTGCCTGTGGGTGACCAGAGCCTGTCTCCCAGGCGCCCCCCTCCCAGCTGGGGCCCTGCGCCGCCCCCACCCGCCCGGCTCTCCACACTCACCTGGTCCCAGGGGTCTCCCCGCCGCCTGAACTGCAGCTCATACTGCAGTTTGCCCACAAGCGGGTACGAGTCGTAACTGGAGCTCCAGGAGACGTTATACTGTCCCAAGAAGGTCACGGTCACGTTGAAAGGAGGAGATGGTTTGACTTAAAGAAAAAAAGCCAGAAAGATCACATGGGGTGCGATTTTGCAGCTGCCCAGAAAGACTTGGCGGCCCGTCCTCTATGTGACCAGGACTGCGACCCCCGAGACGCTGGGCGAAGCGCTTCCCTTCCCTGGGCCTCAGTCCCTTTGCCTGAAAAGTGAGGGACTCAGATCAGACCGAGGCTGCAAACAGAGGCAGGCGGGCGATGGAAGCCGGGGAAGCAGCTTTGGGGACTGACCCATAAGAGGCCCTCCCAGGCTGAGGGGGCACAGGACCCAGGCCCTCCTGCAGCGGCTGGCCGGGCGGAATGCGGACCCAGGTGGCCAGGAAGAAAACCCTGGACACCCAGGTTACTGTGGGAAATCTCTCAACTGTTAGAGTTCGCTGCTACTCCCAAAGCCTCTAAGCTACCTGCTGGCCGGATCTACTGTTCCTCTGTTTCTGCTTTGTTTTTTCTTAAAAATTTTAAATTTATTTTGAGAGGGAGGTTAAAGGAGGGAGAAAGAGAAGGAGAGAAACATTGATTGGTTGCCTCCGGCAGGCCCCCAACCAGGGGCCCAGCCCACAGCCCAGGCATGTGCCCTGACTGGGAATTGAACTGGTGACCTTTCAGTTTGCAGGATGACACTGAACCCACCTGGCCACACCACCCAGGGCCTCTGTAATTAATGACACTATTTATCACGCTATGATGAAAGCGGCCACTACTGAGTGCCCACTAGGCTGCTCTGCCCGCAGCGGTCTGACACACCGCAGAGGACCCTGAGTGTGACCGTCCTCATCTCGCAGACGTCTTCGGGCAGGTGCCAGGGCAGAGACCTGGACCACCACCACAGCACAGCCTCCTGGGTGCTCCTTGGGCAGAGGGCAAAGCCGGGCTTCCGGTTCCTCTCCTTCCCAATTTGGTTCCACAGCGTGAGCAGGACACAACATGGTATGTGCCTCCACTCCCCCTCTTGTGAGAGGGAATCGGTTTCTGTCACACAGGCTGAAAATTCACGGACTGAACTGAGTAGCAGAAGGAGGGAGCATCAGGGGAGTGGAGTGACTAGTGTCGTGTTCCTGTACAGGGAAGTGACAGGCCCTGGCGCCTTCTCTGAGCCGCTCGCCACCACCTGAAACCCTCCGTGACCCTGTTCTCCAGCTGCCTGCTCTGGGGTCTTAGCCCCTTGGGGCACAGGTTTCCTTCTCCTGGCTCAGTGCTGTGCCTTCACCTCCGCAGATAGAGCCCGGCACACAGTAGGCCCTCCAGAAATATTTGTTCAATTCAGTGTTCAAAAGGGGTTCTGAAGTTGCTTACAACTCTGCCCCACAGCCCGGGGTGCAGAGAAGGCGCACCTCCACGAGGCCGTGGGAGTGCCTTATTGCCGCTGTTGTGTCCGTGACGGTGCTTCTGAACTGGAGCAGTTCCTGAACCCCCGTCTCTTCCCCAGGCCGGTGGAGGCCGGGGTGTCAGCTTCCTCATGGGCCCCCGGCTGGCTGGTGAGGGCCAGTTCAGGGAGCAACTTGGAGCTGTTGGTGGAGCCCAGGGCCCAGGAGGAGGAAGGGCAGGGGCGGGGTGCGCACGGCACAGAATGCCGCTCCCGCCACATCTGAGCTCAGGCTGGGCCTTGGACCCGGGCAGGAGGGAGGGGGCCAGAACTGCCCGGGGCTCTCCTCTCCAGGGGCGGCTGGCAGCTGCTGCCAGCCTAGCCCTCTCGGAGAGGTAGGAAGCCACCCCTGCATGGCAAACTCACCACACCTGGAGCCAACTGGCAGGGTTAGTGTGCACATGTGTGTATGCATGTGCATGCGTGCGCACAACGTATGAGAGACAGTGTGGGCGTCTGTGTTCATGCCATCTAGGTCAGGGGTTGGTGAACATCTGTGCCTTTGAGGGAGTGTTTATGAGTGTGTGTATGTGTGAAAATCTGGGTGCATCTGGGTGTGTGTGAAGCTTCGTCCACACCCTCTGTGGTGTGACATCTACTCAGCAGAGTGGTGTAACCTGGACCACCAGCGTGTGCATGGTCAACACCTCAACCCCTGGGGGTCTAGGGACAGAAACTCCCACACCTCAGGGATGGGGCCTTCCCAAAGGCAGGATCCTCTTTGCAGTTGGTGTTTGCATGCCTCTGGGAACAGGCCTCTCACCCTCTACCCAAACTCCCTGCTTGGGCACACACACACTAAAAGCTACCTCTGGGCCCTTCCCTGACCCGCCCTCATTCTGGATCCACAAAGACAGCGGTTTCCACCAACCAGGTCCCTTCTGCCCCTTGGCCTCCTCTCTTCCTCTGGCTGGGAGGGGAAATCCAGGCCTCACTGGAGCCAGTGAACTGGAAGAACCTTGGGTAGGTTGTTTCTTGTGACTCAGTGTCCCCCACTTGCCTCATAGTGAGGCAGAGCCCCCGAGGGTCTGAGTGAGAAGGGCTCCCACTGTGCCACCAGGTCACCGGTGGGCAGGGCCACACCAGACTGCAGCCCAAGGCCGGGGTCCGAGCCTGGCCCTTCCACACCTCTGCCGCCCTCTGCGGTTCAGGCGCACGCCCTGGGGTCGCCCATCGCAGCTCCGTGAGCAGAGGTGCGTCTGAAGGGCAGAACCCTAACGAGAGGTCAGGCAGGACATAGGACAGGTCACTGTGGAGGGTGCTGGGGGAACCGGCCCAGGGAGCAGACGCCCAACCCCCACCTGGGCCCTCCTCCAGGGAGTACTCACTGCTTTCGGCCAGGACGAAGCTGCCACACTCCTGGGAGTGGTTCCCAGACAGGTCTGTCATGTTGACACTGAACACATCGTCGGCCATGAAGCGGAACACATCCATGTGGCACGTGTATTTTGCGTGCGTGGCATTGTAGGTGGACCGGTGGAGGCTGCAAGAGGTGACCTCATCCACCAGCTCTCCATACGAGTCTTGCCTTCAAGGACAGAACAGCCAGTCACAGCTGGAGGCCGGTTGGCTCAGTGTGCCTGGCCAGGGCAGGCGCCTGGGATCTTGGGAAGGAGGGGCTTGAAGTGGGGCTGGAGGGCACTCGGTGCAGCCACCCCTCCCCTCGGGAAGGGGCACGCTCCCCTGAAAGCGCCCCGTGGACCCGGTCCAGGCTCAGCCTGCACGCCTCCAGGAGGCCAGGAGCTCGCCAGCTCATCAGAGCAGCAGCTCTCAGCTCGGAATTCTGAGCCCTTCTTGCCTCAGCTGGGCCTAACTCTGTCCCTGCCCTGGAGCAAGGGCGCTACGCATTTCAGGTCTCCTTCCCACTCCCCTTTCATCCGACATCCACTGAACGCCCAGTAAACACCTGTGCTGAGAACCAAGCTAAGAGCCAAAGGGACCCCAGCCCCCGCTCTGGGCAGGCTTCCAGGGAGGTCGCTAATACGGGGCTGGGGAAGTGCTCCGGCTCTGGGGCTCCACTAGGCAGACACAGTGGTTTTGAAGCATGCGTAGAAGTCCACCCACCACTCACTTCCCTGCCTACACATTCAGGCTGCGAACACGACCACCGTCCAGGGCCCATATGCATGTGTGGGCTCAGATCTCTGTTAAAAGTGCTGGGATTAAAATTTCTCGTGAATCAATGCTCTCCAAGCCTGCAGCCTGGACCACTGGAATGGCTAGCAGGGGGTGTTGCCTTGCCCATCCTCCCTGCAATCTATTTCACATACACAGCAGCCAAGTGGGGGGAGGGGGCTATAAAACCTCTCTGCCACACCCATAAAACTGCGATGGCTTCTCCCCACCCACAGTATAATCTGACCCCTGCCGACCTCTTGCCTCCTTCACTTGTCATTTTCCCCAACATTGGTTCACTCCCCTCCGGTCACACCAACCTCCTCACTATCCCTCCAACTCGCCAGCTCTTCCCGTCTCAGGGCCTTTGCACATGCAGCGCCCGCTGCCTGGAATGCTCTTTCCCCAACTCACTGGCTGCCTCCTCCTTATCCAGGGAGGCCTGCCCTGACCCCAGAGGCCCTCCCCGACGTCACTTGCTCTCTACCCTGCGGTCCAGCTTCCTGTTCTGCACAGCGCTCGCTGTCATCAGAAAGCATCCCACTGGCTGCTTGTGTTTGTCATCTGTCTCACTGGTCATTTCCACTGCAGCGGGTCGGCCCAGGACACCCGGGACCTCACCGGTTTGGGCTCTGCCGAGTCACTGGTGCTTGCAAGTGTCAAGCAGGAGCTTAATAAATGTGTTCTGGGTGAATGAACGGACGGA
>PVIA01014809.1:0-25372 GCA_004024845.1 Tonatia bakeri | reverse complement strand
GGGGAAAGGGAGGGAGAGGGAAGGAAGGAAGGAAGGAAGGAAGGGGGAAAGGAAGGATGGAATGGAGGTGGGGAGGAAGGGAACGAGGGGGGAAGGAATGGACCAGGGTAGGAATGGAGGGGGGGAGTAATGAAGGGAGGGAGGGAAGGAGGAAGGGAACATTGAGCACCTACAGTATGCTTAATCCGGGACTATGCTCCTTGCATTCATTCTCTTATTTAATCCTCTCAACAGCAGCTTCTGCTTTATTCTTCTTCCTAGCACTGCTCAGTCAATACCAGACACTGTATAGTTATTAAACAAAGTCCTCTCCTCATCACCTCCAAATGTGAGCTCCATGATGACAGGGACTCTGTTTCACTCACTGCTGTATCTGAAGCACCTGAACTTCCTAGAACATAGAAAATATTGGGAAAAAAGTTCATTAAAAATTAATGGCATGACTTAGATATTATCAACATCTTCTGACGCTTAGGAAAAATGGGGTTTGGAGAAGTTACAAAACTGTCTGTGATGGATAAAAGTTTACATGTCATCTTGCCTGGGTTATGATGTCCCGTTGTTTGGCCATGCTCCAGTCTAGGTCACTGTGAATGTATATTTCAGAGGTGATTACCATTAAAGTCAATAGATTTTGAGTACATCGGATGGGCTCCATACTATGGGTGGGCCTCACCCAATCAGTAGAAGGTTTTCAGAATTCTGCCCAAGACGTAGAGACCCTGACTGAGTTTCTAGGCCGCTGCCGTGATGAATTTGGACTAAAGCGGGCAACATCAGCTCTTCCCTGAGCTTTCCATTCAGCTGACCTACTCTACAGGTTGTGGACTTGCCAGTCCCTACAATCACGTGAGGCAATTCTTTAAAATCAGTCTTTCTCTCTGTCTTTCTCTTTTGATGGATGGATAGATAGATAGATTGATTGATTGATATACGATAGATAGATGACTGATAGATAGATAGACAGACAAAATTTGATATAGACAGGTATGGGTGCAGCACAGGTGTAGGTAGTATAGGTATAGGCATCCTATTGGTTCTGCTTCTCTGAAGAACCCTTACTCTCCCAGCTCATACACCTGTTCAGTGTTAAGCGTAGACTAATGGCTGATTCAGTCCTTACAAGTATCATTCATTATGTTTTACAGGTGAGGAAGTCAAAGCTCAGAGGGAAGAGACTCGGCTCAATTCTCACAACTAAAATGTCAGGTTTTACACAGAGGTGCGCACAATCCTTGAGCCTGACACTCCTCATTGATCAACTGTTGGCTCCCCTGGGAGGAACAGGTGCAAGCCCATCAGACTCCATCACCATGACCCTCCCAACAACATCCTCACAAGCGCCTTGAGAAGGGGAATCCACAGTCACAATGACAATGATGACCATGACAACTAGAGGCAGCATTAGCCATGCTCTGTCACTTTCCAGACACCCTTCTGGCACTTTCTTCCCCACAGTGGGGCTGTGGGGCTGATCAAATGAACAGAGCATGGCCTTTATCTAAAGGAGATGCAGAGGCTGTATGGCTCGGCCAGGCTCACAGATGTCAGTTACATCTGGAGACTGAGTTCTTTCGATTTTCACTTTCAAGAAGCGCAATAGACAGTTCTTCTGTGGCAATGCTTGCCACCATCCACTCACACACAGTACAATGGAGCCAATTAAGCAGGGAGAGTTGTCAGCTGCCATCAGTTGTTTAGGGTCTCTAGATCACCAGGCCGTCCCTGAACCCTCAGACCCTCACACCCCTCCAGCAGTCTGCCAGGTGGCCTCGAGTGGGTGGTGCTGAGGGAGAGGTGCAGGGGGTCCCTACGTGAGGACATTGCTGTCAGCGGCTCTGTTCCTGGAGCATGGCCCTCACCTGAGCCCTCTGTAGAGGCTCTTCATTGGGCAGCTTTGAGCGCAGACTGCGCTCCACTGCCATGCACAGACAGCTCTCAGGGCTTTCTGGGGGGCTCCACACATACGACCATGGCGTCTACCAGTTATTCTGCACAGTGCCAGGAATACAATGGCGGATGAAGCATGTTTCCTGCTGCCCAGGGCCACTGTCTGTTTAGGAAGGCCCACATTCAATGACCAGCACACTCTGGACCATGTACAAGTAAGAGCTTGCTGAAGATGCCACCTAGAACAGCCAAGCAGGGCACAAACCGCACTCAGGGACAAGATCATCTCCAGGTGGAGGATTGCGAAGAAATTTCATTTTCTTCCTTAGAGCTTTCAATATTTTCTCGAATATTTCTTAGTGAGTGAATGTCACTTTTATAATCAGAAAAGACATTTAACGATCTTTATTTTAACTGTCCCCAAAAACTGAGTATTACCTTTCACATTTTTTTAGACTTGCTCAAAGACATGCTTATTGATTTTAGAGAGAGGGGAAGGGAGGGAGAAAGAGAGAGAGAGAAACATCAATGTGAGAGAGAAATATGGATCGGTTGCCTCTCAAACACACCCCACCCAGGGACCAAACCTGCAATCCAAGCATGTGCCCTGAGTGGGAATCAACACCGCAACCCTGAGCCACACTGGCCAGGGCTTAATATTATCTTCCTTTTTAAACTTTTATTGATCTGACAAAGATACGAACATGGTGTTGTGGGAACATGGTAGAAGCATGGGCAAGGAGTGGAATGGAATATTCCTAAGATGGTTTGGAAAAAACTAAGAAGTTGTGTTAGTCAGATCTGGCTGTGTAACAAAGCTCCATAGACTGAGTGGCTTGGACAACAGACATTTATCTTCTCACAGTCCTCGAGGCCAAAAAGCCCAGATCAAGATGTGAGCAGGGTTGGTTTCCCCTGAGGCCTCTCTCCTTGGTGTGTAGACTACTGAGTTCTCCAAGTCTTCATGTCATCTCCCCTCTGTGTGTGGCTGTGTCCTAATCTCCTCTTTTTATGATGCCGGTGACATGTGAATAGAGCCCACATGGATGCCCTCATTTTAACTTAATCACCTGTTTTCTCCAAATACAGTTATATTTTGAGGCTTAAGGGTTGAAACTTCAGTGTATGAATCTAGGGGGACACAATTTAGCCCCTAAATGAAGATACCTAGGAAGGTGACCTTAAAAGGAAACATTGATGATGTTGAACCCAGATTAAGAGAGGACCCCAAGACCTGGGATTTCTGGGTCCTCAGCTTTGTAGTCAGAAATTCAGTTTTTTAAATGCTCAGTCTCCCATGGAGCCTTGTGCATCTGAACTTGCAGAGGCCAAGAGGGCCCAGCCAGGCGGAGGCTGGTTTGATCTATGATGGCAAATCAATTCCACACCAACAGAAATGTTTGCACTGGCTGTTGGTCTGTTTCTTCCCTGTAGAAAAATCTCATGAGACACAGTGTTCTGCTGAGAGGATTGAGCCATAAGAGCAACATTGCAGAACGATGGTCCAAGCAGGATTTTTCAATCTGTGGGGCACAGCCACTCATGGATCCCAAAAGTACAATAAGTTAGTAGGTTAACAGCCAATTTTTCCAATGGAACCTAACAGGACAGAATAAATCAAAGGAAAAAGATAAGGAGATGAGGTGAGATACTGTCTCATTCAACTTTCACTGCAGTGTTTTGCATGTAGGCACACGTAGGGGCACATGCACACTGCATGTGTACAAATGGGCCTCAGCGTGGAATGTTTTACTTTCTTCCCTGTGGCTTATGTTGAAAGATGTGTTTGAAACACTCTACACTAGGTGAACTTGAAAGCATATTGATTCTTCCATCTGGCGCTCCTTCTCTACTGCAGGATTGGGTGTGTCCCATGGATGGGATATTTTGCAAAGTATTTCATGCTTTAAACTTTGTCTTGTAAGTGGGAAAAAATGGTTAATAGTCAAGGGAAAGGGCTGAGTTTCTATAAACATGTACATGAAGTGGAGCACCCACTGGAGCACTGAGCAGAGGCCTCAAATAGCAACGGCACTGAGCCCTGAAGCTTCTGATTTCTGGAAATCTGGACGTTCCACTCTCCCAACACCACCAGACCACTAGGCCTCTGCAAATCCAATAGATCTGCTATAAGCAGACAGTCTTGACCTGCCTTCCAGATGGGGGCAGCGGTGGCTCTGGTGTCCACTGCTGACCACTCATGCAGTCCACACTTGGGTGTCCTTGACATAAGCTTTCAAGCATCTGTATCACTGTCAGCTGTTCCAACTCTGGCTCCTTATCGTCTCGAACAATGCCTGAAATTTCCTCAGAGCAGGTTCATCTCTGAGCCCTGGTGGGGGCTCAGTAAATTCTCTGTGAATGGACGGGATGGGACATATTTCTAGAAGGGAGTGTTAGCATATGAGTCTTTGAAGCCAATTAGGTTGAAGATGACATGCCAGTTAGAGAGTTGTGAAATTGTTAGAAAAGAAGGAAGGAGGAACAGATGGAGGGAGGGATTTTATTCATTTTGTTGGTATTGTTATACCTGGTTCCTATTTATTGCTAAGTGGTAGTTCATTGAATGACTATATCCTTTCTAGTTTTCTGCTATGAATGGAATATATCCACTTATCCATTCTATGGGCTTTGGGGAAATTTTCAGTTTTATGCTGTCTTTATTCTAACGTTGTGTGATGATTTTTGCTGTTCTCGAAAAAGTACATGAAATAACCTTCAGTTTTGTAGGCAAAATCTTTGAAACAAGTGTGATGGTGTGACAAAAAATAAGGAATTGTCATAGGAGCCATGTCTTTGCTTAGTTGCTCAAAGAGCCCTGACAGTTTTTGCTAGTGTAGCAAAGACACCACCAGTGCAAACTCACCGGCACTCATCAGATACCTTCTCTGGATATTTGTGAAGGCAACTGCAAAGGTCACAAACAAGAACCCCCTGCTTTGTCCACACACACACACACACACACACTGCGGCCTTCCTGGCAGTTACCTCATTGAGCGGTACCGCTTTGAAGGTCTAGCTCAAACATAGCCTTCTGCTGCACAGCTCAGCTCATCCTGCACATTCTACTGTGGAACACATAATTGTAAAGGAGCCTGGTCAAACTGGTACCCACAAGCTTGTTGTGTTTTCCAATCCCAGGTATTTTGTTGTTTCTCAGCTCTTCCTTGGGGCACAAACCTGAGCCTCGTAGTAAGGGCCTCTCATTAAGGGACACGCAAACCTCCCCAGATTTCTATTTTGACAAAACTATAGTCTCACAGACTTCAAAATGCCAAGGTCAAGTGTGAGTGCCCTACTGTAGTCTTCTTGCAAGCTTCACACCATGTTTGTGGTGTCCACCTCTCTCTATCTACCCACTGACCCTGAGGAGTGCAGTATTCATCCTCTCACATCTCTTTAGTGGGCGGGTCCTAGGGCAGGCCATTGGTCCAAGGAAGAGGCCTTCCATGGCCCGGGATGAAGGTCCCCCTGAAAGCCCTGCCCTCTGACCCTGTTGAAAGTCATCAGCTAAGTCTTGGGTATCAAGCCTTTCCATGGCACCTGAGAACAAGACAGCAGGCTGTTCCTGGGATTTCCTTGGTCCACACAAACCACAACATTGCAGGTCCTTAAAAGTTGCTCTGTCCTCCGTAGCCCTCCACTCACCTTTGTTGGCGTGCTTTTCACTGCTGCCCACCTGCCTTCCCCTCTGGCATGGGGGCTCCTTGAGACAAGCAGGTGTCCCAGTGCCTCAGTGGACATTAATGAATGCATGAGTCAAGGTGGGAAGACAAGGAAAAGCATTATGAATTATCCTTGAGCTCCAGGAACTGAACAACAGCACTGATGAAGTCACTAAATATGCCAGTATGGCAAGAGCTCCACGTGTGGCCTGATGCTCTGCGGCGTTCCCTGAGACCCTTTCAGGAATCTGCTAAGTCAAAATTCTTCATAATAACCTGAGACAGGGCTGGAAAATTTTTCTGAAAAGGGCCATATAAATATTTTAGGCTTCCCAGGTTGATGGTCTCTGTGACAACTACTGAGTGTTGCTTGTCCTCCCAGACGTTTCTGTGTTCTCCTTCCAGCATGTAAGGAATCACAATACAAGACAGTGAGAAGTAAAGGTTACACTTCTTTTTTTAACCTACTCTGTCCATATAGCGCCATTGCAGTATGACGGCTTGTGAAGACTGAGACCCTCAATGGACTCTATGTCACCCTCAGCATGCAAGAGTGGACATCTCAGTTCACTCATTTATGCGCCCTAAGTGACCAGAATCACCTTGGACCCTCTTTGCTTTTGGCAACCCAAACCACACAGATTGGAAAACGGGTTTTTCTGCTTCCCAACTGCTGCTCACTGGCTTCCTACACGAAGGTGACTGCATTACTCTATGGCTTTGGGAAACATTTGTTTTCATAACGCTGATTCTACATTCCCTGCTAAGTTGTTCTCTGAGCTTTGAGCAGTACCACTGAAACCCAAGTGAACCCAGCAAATTCCTGTGACTCAGGAACGAGAGTCAGACAAGGCTGCATCCAGCTGTCTACAGGAGTCGGCTTCCTCTCCAGGAATGAAGGGTGAGGTCATCACACATTGTCAGTGGTGCAGACAATCAGCCTTCCAGTCACTTGGACCAAGCATATGTCTCACCAGAAGACATTTTGGAAGGCAGGGTTTAATCAACAACATTGACTAAATCACAGATTTTTAAAGACTGGTGAATCCAGTGGAAGCTGGTCTAGATTTGTTCTAAAACTTAAAATTTAAGCTTTGCAACAAGAATTCCATTAAATGCCAACATGAGAAACACAGGAAACCACAAAAAGTAAAAAAAAAAATTAAATAAATAAAACACGTCATGTTTATCTTTTTTTGTTTTTTTAAAGATTTTATTTATTTATTTTTAGAGAGGGAAGGGAGGGATGGAGAGAGAGAGAGAGAAACATCAATGTGCGGTTGCTGGGGGCCATAGCCTGCAACCTAGGCATGTGCCCTGACTGGGAATCGAACCTGTGATGCCTGGTTCGCAGCCCGCGCTCAATCCACTGAGCTACGCCAGCCAGGGCACGTCATGTTTATCTTTAGCAAAATGGTATGTGGAAGAGCAAAATGGAAACTAAAAGCCTCCACAACTGTTCAGCATTCTGCACAAGAAGGTGCTCCTTCAGCTTCCAGAATAGTGTTAGGGCTGGTGTCACTGGCCCCCGTTCCAGGAGAGCAACCACAAGAATGAGATTCTGCACCTGCAGCACTCTCTCAGGTCCTCCCTGTCAGGGGACAGCTCTATACAATGTGGCTGCAGAGCTGAGGTACAGGGCACCAAGACACAGAGTCCCCTAGTTCTCATAGGACAGACATTGAGTTTGATCATTTACAAATTGGTCCCCAAAACCCTCATGTTGCCTTTCCCAGACCCTAACAGGGACAATTTTTTAATAGGTTTTATTTTCAGGAGTAGGTTTACATTCACAGCAAAATTGAGGGGTGGAGTACAGAGATTCCCCATATGCCACCTGCCTCCCCCATTATCAACATCTCCCACCAGCGGGTACTTTTGCTATTAACAGTGAACCTACACCAACACACGTCATCACCCAGAGTTCATGGTTTACATTAGGTGCCGGACATTCTGTGAGTTTGGACAGGTCTATATTGACCCATACCCATCAGTGTAGCATCATACAGAACAGTTTCACTGCCCTAAAAATCCTGTGTGCCAACTATTCATGCCTCCACTGATCTTTTCATTGTTTCCATATGTTTTCAAATATTTTATTGATTATGCTATTACAGTTGTCCCATTTTTTCTCTCCTTTATTCCCCTCTGCCCTGCACCAACCCTCCCACTAACTTTCCCCCACCTTATTTCATGTCCATGGGTCATACATATAAGTTCTTTGGCTTCTCCATTTCCCATACTATTCTTAACCTCCTCCCTGTCTATTTTGTACCTACCATTTATGCTTCTTATTTCCTGTACCTTTTCCCCCATTCTCCCACCTCCTCCTCCCCACTGATAACCCTCCATGTGATCTCCATTTCTGTGATTCTGTTCCTGTTCCAGTTGTTTGCTTGTTGTTGTTGTTGTTGTTGTTTTGGAGGGGGTGGTTGTTTGGTGTAGGTTCAGCTGTTGATAGGTGTGAGTTTGTTGTCATTTTACTGTTCATATTTTTGATTATCTTCTTTTTCCTCTACAAGTCCCTTTAACATTTCATATAATATGGGCTTTGGTGTTGGGGACCACCCTACCTGGTCTCACGAAGCTGTAACATCCTGTGACTTAAGCTGAGTGAAAGACCTCCGGACCAGGAGCCACTAAGGAGACAAAACTTATTCCCCTGGCATGAATGCTGCCTGTTCTGTGCTGGCCTCCTAAGCTTCATCAGTTAGCCAATGACCAGTAAGATTTCTCATGGAGGGAATTGCCTAAGACAGGCATGATCATGAGGAGGCCTCAGGGAAGAGACTCACAGGGCTGTGGAAATGAACAGGTGATTGGCATCAATCCCTGCCCCCTCAGCTATGTCAAAGCCTGAGTCTTTGTTCTTAGATGTGAGAAATTAAGTCTCCTGGCTGCCTTTGTCTCCTGCCCAACTCAGGCCTGCAGAAATAGCAAAGGGGTGTAACCCAGACCAGAAATGGTGGACCCCCGGGGTAATAAGGCCTGGGACATAGAATATGCAAGATCCTGTGAGATCTGTTTGCAGGAGGATGTTATTAACTTGGAATTTAAAGGCATGGACAGGAACCAAAAACAGCCCTTTGGGCCCTGTCATCATTTCAAATGATAAAACTCCAATCTCTGCCCAGATTCTGTCAGCACCTTTGTAAGTCACCTATTTCTTTTGATCTCTTCTGCCAGACTGTGAATCCACAAACTGTGTCTGCATTCTTAATAAAAATCTGCTTGGAAATGGAAACGGACGCTCCCCACTAGAGAGAGTGGTCATTCTGTCCCTACTTCCCCACAGGACCTGGTTGTCTCTGTGTATGTTTTTCTCGTGTTTCCACGAGCCATCCACAGCATTCCGTGATCACTGCAGGCCGGAGAGCACGCGTCACTTGGTGATTATGAGCTCCTTGAACTTGACCTTATCTGAGAAGCACTTTCTCTGCTCTCCCATTCTAAATGATAGCTTTGCTGGCTAGAGTAATCTTGGATATAGGTCCTTGCCTTTTGTGACTTCAAATACTTCTTTCCATCTCCTTCTTGCCTGTAAGGTTTCTTTTGAGAAATCACCTGATTGTCTCATGGGAACTCCTTTGCAGGTAACTGTCTCCTTTTCTCTTGTTACTTTTAAGTTTCTCTCCTTATCTTTAATCTTGGATAATGTAATTATGATGTCCCTTGGTGTGTGCTTCTTTGGATCCAACTTCTTTGTTACTCTCTGAGCTTCCTGGGCTTCCAGGAAGTTGATTTCCTCTGCCAGATCGGGGGAAGTTCTCCTTCATTATTTGTTCAAATAACTTTTCCACTTGTTGCTCTTCCTCTTCTCCTTCTGGTACCCCTGTGATTCAGATGTTGGAACATTTAAAGTTGTCCTGGAGATTCCTAAGGCTCTTCTCATTTTTCTGAATACTTGTTTCTTTATTCTGTTCTGGTTAAATGTTTATTTCTTCCTTCTGTCCCAAATCATTGATTTGAGTCCCGGTTTCCTACCCTTCACCGTTGGTTCCCTGTACATTTTCCTTTATTTCACTTTGCATAGCCTTCACTTCTTCCTCTACATTGTAACCATACTCAATCATTTCAGTGAGTGTTGTGATGACCAGTGTTTTGAACTCTATATCTGATAAGTTGACTATCTCTTCATGGCTTAGTTCCGTTTTTGGATCTTTGATCTATTGTTCCATTTGAGTCATATTTTTGCCTCTGTGTGCCTGTTACATCATAATGGGTGGAGCTTCAGGTATTAGCCTGGGCAGGGCAACCCACATTTCTGCGTTGTAGCACTGTATCTGGGAGAGGGGTCAGACATGGAACAATGCCACTTGTTCGGCTCTCTCCCCACTTTCATGCACTTCCCCCACTGCCCACAGGCACATTGGGCCCTTCTAGTGCTGATTCCCCAGTGGGTGGTTTTGGGTATGTTCTAGCAGCCTGTGGGTCTCTCCAACAAACTCTCCTGTGAGGCTGGGAGTTTCTCCTACTTCAACCCTCACAGGTTTTTACAGTCAGAGGTTTTGAGGCTTTATTTCCTTGTGCAGGAACACTGGGTTGCATAGTCTATCTCACTCCCTAGTTGCTCCTCCTATTTTATCTGCACACAAATGAGGGACCAACTGGTCCACCAGGAGCCACTTCACCCACCCCTGTCCTTCAGTCCGACAGTTGCCACCTTGTCGCTAGTCCTCTCCATCTCGGCTGCCTGTCTCCACACCTACTACCAGTCTGGATGGATGTTTTTTCTTAACTTCTTGGATGTCAGATTTCCATACAGCTCCATTTTCTGGCAGTTCTTGTTGGTTTCTGTCTTTAAATTTGTTGTTATCCTTCTTTTGGTTGTGTGAGGAGGCAAGGTATAGCTACCTACACCTCCATGTTGGCCAGAAGTCTCCCACTGTCCCATAGTGTTGCCTTTTCCAGGATATCATAGAGTTGGAATCGTATAGCATGTTGACTTTTCAGATTGGCTTCTTTCACTTAGTAAGTGATAGGTGCATTGTTTTTTGAGACCATACTCTTATTTTCTGATTAACAGCAGGAATGGCTACATAATTTGTGTGACCCAGTGCAAGATGAAAATATAGGGCCCATTGTTCATAATTATTAAGCATTTCAAAACAGCCACAATAGATCAAGTAAAGCACATGCCCATGGCATGAGTGGGGTCTCTCTCTTTTTTTTTTCAGATTCCCACAGCTGAGAATAAACTCTTCTGTAAGGAAAAGAGTTTATTACTTTTCTATTCACAGTGCTTCCATAGGCACCAGCATCCTCACTGCTCCAATGCTACACAGTTCTAAGGACAAGAGGGACAAGCCAGGGTGTTCAGTTTCCTTTCTCAAGCTCTTCAAATGAAGTGTGGGCATCAAGAATGGCTCATCAGAACAGAATCCACCAGGTGGTGCTGGTTCTACAGTGTGAAGCTCCCCTCAGGGCCCATTCACTAGTGATGGACCATTTTTACTGGTAAAAGGAAAGCAGGCATCCCCATGTGATGATGGAATCTTGAATGATCTGGTGGATGACTACGCAGGCTTATTTCCTGGTAGCATGACATGAATTTAGAGACACTGCAGCTGAGTGAGCTTGTTGTCAGCCAATTTCCTGCTTATGAAAAGGAGATTCCAGAATGTGCAGTAGGAAGGGGCCAGGAGGGCACATGGCTGTACTGATATAAATCACTCCATCGAGGAATGTACTTTGTTGTGATCCCCACATTGTTATTGTAAACTAAACAGTGAGCATCAGTCTTGTCTCTGAAATGCTGGTTCTTGGGATTTTTGCAGCAGCACAGAAAACTGAGGTAGAAGTTTTCATCTCAACAGTGCTGGCCAAAACTGGAGGATCAGACATGGGCAAGTTAGGGCTGTAGAGAGGATGAGAGACTAAACAAACCACCCTTAGGTGGCTCTGCATGTCACTGAGGTACATGAATACAAAGTGAATTGGTCAGCTCAGGCTGTAAAACAAACCCCACTGACTGGGCAGCTTAAACAATAAACATTTGTTCTCTCATAGTCTATAGGCCAGAAGTCCAAGACCAGTGTGTCAGCAGTGTTGGTTTCTTCTGTGGCCTCTCTCCTTGGCTTGTGGATGGCCATTCTCTCCCCATGTTCTCACACAGTCTTCCCTCTGTGAGCATCTGTATCTTAAGTGCGTTGTCTTATAAGGATACCAATCTGTTAATCAGTTGATCAATTATGTAATGAAAAACACAGAAATTTGAGAGTTGAAGGCTTTAATTAGAATATGGGGGGAGGCCTGACAATTACCCTTTGGAATTAGAGAATATCTAGGTAACAGGATGGTGGACTCTGTCACCTAGTCTTGGTACAGTGGCCTTATGTAGTACGTGTCTTGTGTGGCTCAGTGGTGCAGTCTTTAAGATCTCCTGTGCTGGGCACTCCAGGCTTGTACTTTGTGTGAATTGTCTGTGCCATCTTGTTGTATTTGTGCTTTGATTGTCGCTGGCACATTGGTGAGATATATTGACCCTCATGCTGCCTGGTTGTGAGGACTGACTGAGTATAGCAGATATGTTTTTCAGGAGATGATCCCATGCAGGGGGATTCACTTTTGCAGGGTTCTGGTGCCTGTTGAGTCTGCCTTTTGGGTGCAACATTTGTGGAGGTATTTGGTGGTATTCTGGTGCCTGAAGCTTCCCATCAATTGTGCTTTCTCTGGGACCTTCCAGGTGTGCCATCCAAGTGCAGCCATCATCTGGGCACTGCATAAGGTCACTCAGCCTGATCTACAAAGGAATCTGCACATGGCTGCTACTTTTGCTGAGCTTGGAGTGTCATAGAAGAGGCCAAGATGCAAACTAAGTTTGGCTACTGCTACAGTAAGATCTAGGACCTTTTATCAAGAAGTACAGGGCATGACAAAGCTAGATGTTGCTTGTTTGGTATTTGTGATTCTTTGGGAGATTTTGGGAAAGCTTATAGCATGAGCCAAGACAGGCCATTTATATGAATAATGCACTGGAAACAACTTGGGTTGTCCCTCAAGTTGAGCAGGGCAGGATCTAAGGTGTTCACCAGGGCTTGACGAACAGTGTGACCAGGTAGTTGGAGACTGAGATATGCGCCTACCTGTACCTGCAAGATGAGGGCTCAGCAGAACAATGGCCTCTGCCAGGACTTCTGTCTGGGAGAAATCTGCCCTTCCAGTCCTCACCCCAAAGCCAGAATTCAGTTCTTCCCCATCTGTGGTGCCTGTTGAGCTTCTGCCTTAGTGCTGGAGCCCAGAGCAAGTAAGTCCCTGCACAGCCCCTTTAAGAGAACCACCTGGACCTCCAGCAGCCCTGTGTTACTCAACTACAGTCCTGGTTGGATTTCATAGCCAGAAGTTATGGGGACTTCTTTTCCTGGCACTGGAAGTCTGGGATGGGGTGCCTGTTGTTGGGATAGGACTTCTCACTCCTCAGGAGAGACTTCCACAGCCAAGATATCTTTTCCAATTTTTAAATATCGCACATAGGTGTGGGACCAGCTTGTTCAATGGCTCTGCCCTTCCTACCAGTCTCAATGTGGCTTCTTCTGTATATTCTTAGTTATAGGACCTCTGTTCAGGTAGATTTCAGGCTGTTCTGAATTATGATTGTTCTGTAGTTTAGTTGTAATACTGATGTCCACTATATACAAATTATACAGTGCTGTATGCCAATTATATTTCAGTAAAACTGGGGAAAATTCTTAATGGAAAGGTTTTCATTCATATTATGTTAATACAGCAGGGATTGTCCACTTGATTAATCATTAAACAACGTTTTCATGGGAGTGGTATGAGATTCCCAGCAACAACATCTAGTGGCAATTGTGGATATTATAACAGGAATCCCTCTATTATGAAAACCTAACAGTCTTTGAAGTGTCTGGTGTTCCTCATCTTAGAAAGATGCAGTTCTGTGACACAGATTCATCTTTGTATCAGACTTGGATTTTTACAAATGAATTTGCTTTTTATTTTCTAACATGTTAAGTTACACCATAAACAAGGGAATCAATTTCAAAGAGTAAGTATTTAAAATACATGGAGTTTAATAGAATGTTGGCATCACATTTGGGTATCCCTTGGTTTTTGAAAGTTCATGTTAACCCACTTTGCTTTTACAAAAGTCATACATTAGTACTTGGTTTCATTAAGCGTAAGAAACTCTAAGAGGAGTCTCACTTTTATGAAAAGAGGAGAAAAGTGAAAATAGTGTTCAGTGTCTGTTTTACAGGAGCTGTTCCAGAGGCAGTGGCACCACAAACTGTGAGGGTGGACCCCCAAGCTCCTTCCTGGGAACCTTACTTAGCACCTCAGCATCAAGCTCCAGAGCTCAGAACTGTGTCTCTGACATCTGTGTTTTATCTTGATTTATTTTGTGCATCCATTAGCAAGATATTGCCTAAGGTGTTTGCTTCTTCACTTTATGCCATTTAGGCTTACAAAAGTTTTCATAAGAATGCTCCACTTTCAGATAGTAGGGAAAAGCTATATTTTTCTTGGCACACAGGATGCAAATGAACCAGTTCAAGGAGGATAGATGGGTTTAAAATGCAAGCAAGGGAGAGCAATGACACTCAAAGGATTTTCCTGGTAGGCATATGAAGTCCAAATGGTGTTTCCTGTGCTGGCCCTGCACAGCAGGCCAGGGGTGCTGGCAGGCTGAGGCCAAGGGCATTGTAAGATCTCTTGTCTTTCAACAAATTCTCTTCACCACTTTCTAATGAGAGGCATGATTTTTCTTCCTGGTCCTATCTCTGCAAAGTTGTCTTTTCTTATCATTTTAATGCCAGGGTAGGAAAATAGAAATGCCAAATTAAGCAAGCCCAGCCCAGGGATGAAGATGTATTGAGGCAGCTTCTCCTGTTACTCAGTGGTGGATTCGCCTCCTGATCATGCATGGTATGACACCAAAGTACAGAGAAAAGATCAATGGCAGCTGTCCCAAGTCTCTCCACTGCCAGTTTTTGGTTTTGAAAGTATAGATTTAAAATATAGAGCTAATTTCCATCCATGAATGTGAGTCATGTTGCTTATATCTACAAGGCACGAAGAACCAACCAAGCAAAATAATGATTAAAATGGAAAGAGATTCAGGCAGATCATTAGTCACATAGGCCTGCACTGACTCTGTAAGCCTTCCTGGAGCCTCTGAAACTGTGTGAGGTCAGAAAAAAGGAGGAAAAATTTCACATTCCTGAATTAATGTGTTTCACTAATTGTTTGCAAAATAGACAATTGGATTATCAATTCAATTGCAATGTTCTCTTACATAGCTGTATTGGTGTAAAAACAATCACTCAATAAATATTTATTGAGCATCTCTACTAGGGGGCACACATTGTTCATAGTGCTGTAAGTGCAAAATCTCGACTTTGTAGCACTTTCTTTTCAGTGGGAGAGACAAAAAATAACAAACAGGAAAAGTCATGTAAGGTAAGACGATGAACAGAACATCAGAGAACAATATGGTAAGGCAACACACAGGTGAGGTGGAGTGATCTGGGGTGCCTCTCAAAGGAGGTGGCCTCTTGGCAGAGAACTAAGTGAGATGAAGGAGGCAGACATGTAACTATGACTAAAAGAACACAAGCCATATCTGTAATTTAAATTTTTCTAGTTACAACATTAGAAAGTTTTTCTTTTAACATTTTTATTTTTTAATTTAAAGTTTATTGTTTTTTTCTCCATTATCATTTCATCCCCTTATACCCCTGTGGAGAAAATTTTTACCGACCCGTGCCATCCTGGGTTATTCATCGGCTGCGGATGTTCATTAAACATGCGTAATACACAGAATCTACCATGAATCTGTGGGGATAATAGAGAACATGGCTAACCCTCTTGTGGGGAGAGCCCTATTCCTTTGTCCCAGTGGGTTTTTATTGAGAAAGTAGACACAGTTTGTGGATTCACAGTCTGGCAGAAGGGATCAAAGGGAACAGGTAACTTACAAAGATGCTAACAGAGTCCCTGTTGTGATTCCAGGCAGAGATTGGAGTTTTATCATATGAAAAGGACTACATGGCTTAAAGGGTTAGTTTTGGTTTCCTGTCTGTGCTTTCAAATTCTAAATTAATAACATCCTCCAGCAAACAGATCTCACAGGATCTTGCATATTCTATGTTCCAGGCCTGATTACCTCGGGGGTCCACTGTCTCCAGTCTGAGCTGCCCCTTTGACTGTTTGCTTAGCCCTGAGAAGGGCAGGAGACAGAGGCAGCCAGGAAACTTGGATTTAAGTACAAAGACTCAGGCTAAGAGGAGGCAGGGGTTGATGTTGATCACCCCTTCCTTTCCACAGCCCCTTCATTTCCACAGCCTCATGAGTCTTATTCCAGAGGCCTTTATGTGGTCAGTACCTGTCTCAGGTCCATTCTCCATCTTAGAGAATTGTTACCTGTCATTGGTTAACTGGTCAAGCATTAAAGGCCAGGCACAGAACAGGTAGTGTTCATGCCAGGGGAATAAGTTTTTGTCTCCTTAGTGGCTCCTGGTCCGGAGGTCTCTCACTCAGCCCAAGTCACAGGGGGTCACAGCTTCCTGAGACCAGGCAGGGCAGCCCTCAACATACCCCCTTCCCCCAGCAATCAGCACACAGTTGTCCATGTCCATGTGTCCTTTTTCCTTTTTGCTCAATCTCTCCACACCCTAACCTCTCCCTCTCCAGCTGTCATCTTGCTCTCCCTTGTTGTCTCTGAGTGTCTCCCCAATTTGCTTGTTAGTTCAGTTTGTTCATTAGATTCCACATATGAGTAAAATTATGTGCTATTTGTCTTTCTCTATCTAGCTTTTTTCACTTAGCATAATGTTCTCCAGGTCCATCCATGCAGTCACAAAGGGTAACATTTTCTTCTTTTTTTGGCCAGGTAGTATTCCACTGTGTAAATGTCCCATAGTTGTTTTATCCACTCATCTACTGGTGAACACTTGGGCTGCTTCCATATTTTGGTGATTGTAAATAACACTGCAATGAACATAGGAGTACTTATATTCTTTCAAGTTAGTGTTTTGGGTTCCTTTGCATATATTCTCAGAAGTGGGGTCACTGGGTCAAAAGGCAGATCCATTTTTAATGTTTTCAGGTATCTTCATACTGCTTTCCACAGTGGTTGCACCAATCTGAATTTCCACCAACAGTGCAAAACTGTCCCCATTTCTCCACATCCTCACAAGCACTTGTTTGTTGGTTTATTGATGGTAGCCATTCTGACAGGTGTGAGATGATATCTCACTGTGGTTTTAGTTTGTATTTCTCTGATGATTAGTGATGCTGAGCATCTTTTCATATGTCTATTGGCCAATCTCTATGTCCTCTTTGGAGAAGTGTCTACTTAGGTCCTTTTCCCATTTTTTAACTGGGTTGTTTGTTCTTTTGTTGTTCAGTTTTGTAAGTGTTTTATAAATTTTGGATATTAAACCCTTATCAGATGTATTGGCAAATACGTTCTCCCATTTTATGGGTTGTCTTTTTATTTTCTTAATGAATTCCTTTGCTGTGCAAAAACTTTTTAGTTTAATGTAGTCCTATTTGTTGTTTTTTTTTTTCTTCTCTTACCTGGGGAGATATATCTGATAAAATATCACTATGAGCAATGTCTGAGATATTGCTGCCTATGTTTCCTTATATAATTTTTATGGTTTCAGGTCTAACATTCAAGTCTTTGATTCATTTTGAATTGATTCTTGTGTGTGGTGTAAGAAGGTGATCGAGTTTCCTTTTCCTGCACAAGGCTGTCCAATTTTTCCAACACCATTTATTGAATAAACTATCTTTAGTTCATTGTATGTGCTTGCTTCCTCTGTTGCATATTAATTAGCTGTAAATGTATGGATTTACTTCTGGGCTACCTATTCTGTTCCATTGTTCTATGGGTCTGTTTTTATGTCCGTACCATCATGTTTTGATAACTGTAGCCTTGTAGTAATCAAATGTATAGCTTGATATTAAATAACATGATCCTTCCAACTTTGTTCTTCATATTCAGGATCACTGCTGCTTTGTGAGGCCTTTTGTGCTTCCATATAAATTTTTGAAATATTGGTTCTAGTTCTGTGAAATACGTTATTGGAATCTTGATAGGAATTGCATTGAATCTCTAGATTGTTTTGAGTAGTATGGACATTTTAATGATGTTAATTCCTCCTATATGAACACAGTATGTGCTTCCACTTATTTGTATCTTCTTCAATTTCTTTTTTCAGGGTCTTATAATTTTCCATGTTCAGGTCTTTTATATCTTTGGTTGGGTTTATTTCTAAGTATTTTATTCTTTTTGTTGCAATCATGAACGGCATTGATTTCTTAATTTCCCTGTCTATTAGCTCGTTATTGGCATATAAAATGCAAATGATTTCTGGATATTAATTTTGTATCCTGCTACTTTGCTAAATTCATTTGTCACTTCTAGTAGTTTCTTGGTGGAATTTTTGGGGTTTTCTATGTACAGTATAGTATGTCATCTGCAAAAATCGACAGTTTTACTTCTTACTTTCTATTTGGATGCCTTTTGTGTCTTCTTCTTGTCTGATTGCTGTCACTTGGACTTTCAGTACTATGTTGAAAAAAGAGGTGAGAGCAGATTATCTCTAAATTGTTCCCAACCTTAAGGGGAACACTTGTAGTTTTTGTCCATTGAGTATGATGCTGGCAGTCAATTTGTCATACATGGCCTTTATTGTGTTTAGGTTTGTTCTCTATAATCCCACTTTGCTGACAGTTTTGATCATAAATGTGTGCTGGATTTTAGCAATAGATGCTTTTTCTGCATCTATTGATATGATCATGTGGTTTTTATTCTTCATTTTTTATGCAGTAAATCACATTTATCAATTTGTAAATGTATCAAACCTGCAGTCCTGGAAATAATCTCACTTGATCATGGTGTATGATCTTTTCAATGCATTGCTGTATTTGTTTTGCTAATGTTTTGCTGAGAATTTTAGCATGTATGTTCATTGCAGATATTGGCTTATGATTTTCTTTCTTCATAGTATCTTTATCTGTTTTTGGAATTAGGATGATACTGGCCTTACAAAATGAGCTTGGGAGCCTTCCCTATTCTTGAATTTTATGAAGTATTTTGAGAAAGAGAGGTATTAGCTCTGCCTGGAATATTTGATAAAATTCACCTGTGAGATTAACTGATCCAGGGCTTTTTTGGGGAGGGGGAGTTTTTTTATTAGTTTTTAAATTTCACTAGGTATAATCTGTCTGTTCAGATTCTCTGTTTCTTCGTGATTTAGTTTTGGAAGTTTGTATGTTTCTAGGAATTTACTCATTTCATCCATATTGTCCAGTTTATTGCCATATAGTTCATAATATTTTCTTACAATTGTTTGTATTCTTTCATGTCAGGTGTTATTTCTCCTATTTATTTCTGATTTTAGATATTTGGGTCCCCTCTCTTTTTTTCTTGATGAGTCTGGTTAAAGATTTGTCAGTCTCCTTTATCTTTTCAAAGAACAAACTCTTGGATTCATTTATCTTTAGTATCATTTTTTAATACTCTATTTCATTGATTTCTGCTCTGATCTTTATTATTTCCTCCCTTCTGCTCACTTGGGGGTTTGTTTGTTGCTCTTTTTCAAGTTCCTTTAAGTATAAAGTTAGATCATTTACTTGAGTTTTTCCTTTTTTTTTTTTTTAAATAGGCTTGAAATGCTATGAATTTCCCTCTTAGGATTGCTTTCCCATTGTCCCACAGGTTTGAATTGTTGTGTCATCATTTTTCTCTCTTTCAAGGTATCTTTTGATTTCTTCCTTTTTGCTCTCTTGTTGTTGATCCATTCATTGTTTAATAATGTGTTATTTAACTTCCAGGTCTTTGTGTGCTTTTCAGTATTCTTCTCGTGGTTGACTTCTAATTTCATAGTATTGTGGTCAGAGAAGATACTAGATATGATTTCAATCTTCTTGAATTTATTGAGTCTTGTTTTGTGTCCTAACATGTGGTCTATCCTAGAAATGTTCCATGTGCACTTGAAAAGTATGTATATTCTGCTGCTTTGGGATGAAATGCTCTGAAGATTTCAATTAAGTACATCAAGGGTCTATTGTGTCATTTAAGGTCATTATATCCTTGTTGATTTTCTGTCTGGAAGATCTATCCTTTGAAGTCAATGGGGTGTTAAAGTCTCCAACTATGACTGTATTATTGTCAATTTCATCCTCTATGTTCATCAAGACTTGTGTCACATATTTAGGTGCTCCTATGTTGGGTGTGCAAATGTTTACTAGGGTTATATCTTCTTGTTGGATTGTTGCCTTTATGTAGTGTCCTTCTTTGTTTCTTACTGTAGCCTTGGTTTTAAAGTCTATTTTTTCAGATATAAGTACTGCTACCCCAGCTTTTTTTTCCTTTTCATTTGCGTGAAATATCTTTTCCCATACATTTACTTTTAGCCTGTGTTTATCTTTCCATCTGAGATGGGTCTCTTGGAGGCAGCATATAAATGGATCTTGTTTTCTTATCCATTCAGCTACGAAATAGTCTTTTGGTTGGAGCATTTCATCCATTCATATTTGTGATTATTGCTAGATACATAATTAGTGTCATTTTATGGTTAGACTATTTTTTTGCCTTTTTTTTTACTTGTGGTTTTTCATTTTCTTTTTCTACTTAAATCAAGCTATTTAACATTTGTTGAAGTACTGGTTTGGTGTTAACAAACTCATTTATCTTTTTCTTGTCTGGGAACCTCCTTATTTCTCCTTCAATTTTAAATGATAACCTTGATGGTTAAAGTAGTCTTGGTTGTACATCCTTGCTTTTCATCACCTTGAATATTTCATGCCAGTCCCTTCTGATCTGAAATGTTTCTGTTGGGAAATCAGATGACAGTTTAATTGGTGCTCCCTTGTATGTAACTACCTGATTTTCTTTTTCAACTTTTAGGACTCTTTCCTTGTCTTTAAGCCTTGTCATGTTAATTAAAATGGGTCTCAGTATAGGCCTCTTTGGGTTCAATTTGTTAGGGACTCTCTGAGCTTCCTGGACTTGCATGTCTTCTTCCTTCACCAGATTAGGAAAGTTTTTGGTCATTATTTCTTCAAATAGATTCTCAATCCCTTGCTTGCTCTCTTTTCCTTCTGGTATTCCCATGATGCTGATGTTGTTATGCTTCATGTTGGCCAAAATGTTTCTTAAGCTCTCCTCATTTTTTTAAAAATTCTTTTTTCTTTTTGCTGCTCTACCTAGGTATTTTTTTCTACTTTGTCTCCTAAATCACTGATTTGATTCTCTGCTTCATCTAACCTACTGTTTATTCCTTCCATTGTATTATTTATTTCAGATATTGCATTCTTTATTTCTTTTTAAAGATTTCACTTATTTATTTTTAGACAGAGGGGAAGGGAGGTATAAAGAGAGGGAGAGAAACATCAACATGTGGTTGTCTCTCACATGTCCCCTACTGGGGACCTGACCCACAACGAAGACATGTGCCATGACTGAAAATTGAATCAATAACCCTTTGGTTTGCAGGCCAGCACTCAGTCCACTGAGCCAGGGCTGCATTCTTTATTTCTGACTGGTCCTTTTTATGGTTTCTATGCCTTTTTTCATGCTGTTGAGTATCCTTATAATCATTACTCTAAACTCTCTATCTGATAAATTGCTTGCCTCCATTTCATTTAGCTCTTCTTCTGGAGAATTTTCTTGTTCTTTCATTTCAGGTCTACTTCTTTGTCTTCCCATTTTGGCTGCTTCTCTGTATTTATTTCTATGTATTAAGTAGATCTTCAAAGACTCTGTTGTAGGCCTTTGTCAAATGCTGCTAGTGACCCTGGTCAACCTGTTCAGAGCTATCAGCTATCCACAGCATGCAGTTCTCTCTGCTGGGCCTGTTTGTGTGTGGAAACCACTACTTTAGAAATGTAAGAGAAACTGATGGACTTAATTTTAATACTACATTTCATTTAACTCAATATATTCAAAATATCATTATTTTGACATGTAATTGACACAGTAAATTTTAATAACACTTTTTTTTCATAAGAAGCCATCAAACTCTGATGTATATTTTATGCTTACAGCACATCTCAAAGTCAGCCAGCTGCAGTGAAAGTTCTTCATAGTCACATGTGACCAGTAGCTACCAGGCATGGGTACCATTTCCAGGCTGGGCTCTGGCCATAGACTGTCTCACATCTAGCCAGGTATGCTGCCAATCAACTGAAAGTTCAGACAATGGGTTCTGATGGGCCCTGGAGTCCTTGTATGTGTGCCTTTGTTGTTGAAACTACTATAAAAGCATGTACATTGGATATGATCTGAGTGATGTGGAATATAAAAGGGGAAATCTACAGTCCCATCAGCCTGAAACAAGACTGTTTAATGTGTGTTTCCTTCCTCTTGAGCCACGAGGGCAGTCTCCTGTACAGGATGGCATTTGTACCTGAGGATGGAGGTATCTGTCTGGAAATGGTCTTGTCAACACAGGCTCCATACCCCTCCACAACATAATGAATCTTTGGAAAAATCCACCCATGTGACATGTTTGAGTTCTGTGTAATAGCAAATTATTTTCTGAATGTTTGTGTAACTGAGAGAGAGAGAGAGTGAAAGCAACTGAAACTCTATTGGTCCTCAGCTTTGTCTGCCACAACTGGAATCTCAGACAGAATGCTTCTCTTATTCAGGCTCTGCATGTGAAAATATGAGGTGGGTAAAAATGCATGATGTCTTGGGTGGACCACTTCCAGGTGACAGACTAAAACTGTCCACAAATAACATTAATCCAAGTGAAGTGGGTTCTGTTTGGTTGGTTAAGGTTTCAAGAAATATTCCTTTCTTTTGAGAATTCATTCCTGAGGTGCAGGGCATAGGAGTCCTGAATAAGATATTTGGGAATTATCTCACACAAGTTATTTTAGAAATGCTGTTTTAAATAACCTGCCATTTCTAGTATTAAGAAGGCTGGTTATAACTCTCCCCCAAATAATTTGTGCTTATGAAATGAGTGTAATCTAGTAAGAAAGTAGGAAGTAGGTAGTTGGATTCTATAAGATAAAAGGATACATGCATTTTAAGAACACACATACATGGATGCTCATGAGCACTTTTAATGGGGATGCTGATAGACACATTGGTAGCTGCTGTCAATGTAAAAGACATTCAGACCTGTAGAGAATTTTTGTGAGTTTATTTGAGCAAAACTGACAATTTCCAGGAAGCAAAATCTCAGTGGATTGAGAAATGCTCTATAGAATGGCAGTTTAGCACCGTATTTTACACATTACAATCAAAGAGAAGGTAGCACTGGCTGGTGTGGCTTGGTGAATTAAGCACTGGCCTGTGAACTGAAAGATCATCAGTTTGAGGCCCAGTCAGGGCACATGTCTGGGTTGTGGGCCAGGTCCTCAATGTGGGGGCACGAGAGAGACAACCGATTAATGTTTCTCTCCCTCTTTTCCTCCCAAAATTCCCCACTCTCTAAAAGTAAAATAAAATCTAAAATAAAAGAGAGAGAGAGAGAAGGCATAAGGTTACTGGAAATCCACTGGTGATAGATTAGGGAAGTGGAAAAAACAAAGCAGAGAAACCTCTGGGATTAGGTAAAGTAAAATGATAGAAACTTACTTTTACACAGGTGGGTACAGGATAGTTTGTAGTCAACAATTAACATGGTAACAATAACAATGAGGGGATTTGTGGTCTACCCCAGTTCAGTGCCTATGCTTTGAGGGGTCCCCCAAAAAGAACTTTGACATTGCAAAACTGTTATCATAGATGCCAAAAGACAATACACAGTGTCAGTTAGGGTAACTATGGACTTTTGTTAGGGGAAAAATATCAGCCTAGGATTTGACTACCTGCCATGAACTGCTTTTAGTTAGAAAATTTTATTTGAGACCATCCTATACGGTTACTGTAGTCTGAGTTCATAAGGCTGCCATACAGGCCTCCCTGAGCTTGTCAGAGTTCACATGTGGCCTCTTTTCTTCCACATAGCCATTAACCTCAGGCACAAGGCCATGGCATGTGCACTTAATGGCACTAATAAATGCTTCGGGGCCTAATAACCCAGCTCTGTAAGAACCTCTCATGGCACACAGAAGTGATTGGGACATAAGGAACAACAGAAGATGTTGTTTTACAAATTTAGAAGATGGTATGAGTGACCTGTATACTTGCTGAAAATACAGATTTGGTGCCCAAACCAGGGAAATCTTGCTTGAGCAACCACTGTGGATAGAAGTGAATCTTCCAGTACCAAGGAGAAAGAGAAGGAATTTGGGGTTCTATGTGCTCCCTGCCTCTCACAGCTCCCAGCTGTCTCCTTGCCCTTAATAGCAAGGGGAAGATCTGGGGCAAGGCAGGTGTGTTTTCTGTTTCTTGACTGAGTTTTTCTGGTTCTAGATTTCAGAGTTGTCCTGCTGATGGCAAATAAGGACTGATTTTCTCCCTGAGCATCTGTCAGTCATTATTTAATTGAGCATATTGGAGATTTATTAGCACATTGTGAAATTCTTAAAAGGAAAAATACTTCAGTGCATTTTAGTCTCTATGAAATGGTCATCTATGTAGCAGAGCTCTCTGTGAATGAGGATGCGCTGCATCCCTCTGTCCTTTGGCTTAAAATATGATGCAATTAGAACATGGGCAAAGATAAATATACTTCCACTGTGGCTGTTATACAGATGGCAAACAAGCACACAAAAAAGATGCTCATCAGAGAGATGCAAATTAAAACCACAATGAGATACTACCTCACATTGGTCAGAATGACCATCATTAATAAATCAATAAACAAAAAGTGATGGTGAGGATGCAGAGAAAAGGGATCCTTAGTGCACTGTTGGTGGAAATGCAGACTGGTGCAGCCACTGTGGAAAACAACATGGAATTTCTTTAAAAAACTAATAATGCATTTTAATCCTGCAATTCCACTGCTGGGGTTATACCCTAAGAATCCTGAAACACCAATTCAAAAGAACCTATGCACCCCTATGTTCATAGCAGTGCTATTTACAATAGCCAAGTGCTGGAAACATCCTAAGTGCCCATCAGTAAATGAATGGATCAAAAAACTGTGGTACATTTACAAAATGGAATACTACGTAGTAGAAAGAAAGAAGAACTCCTATCCTTCACCACAGCATGGATAGAACTGGATAGTATATAGTATTATTCTAAGTGAAATCAGCCAGGTGGCAAAAGAGAAATACCATACGATCTCACCTATAACTGGAACCTAATGAACCAAACAAACAAATGAGCAAAATAGAACCAGAGGCATGGAAACAAGGAACAGACTGACAGGGACCAGAGGGGAGGAGGAAGGGAGATAATGGAGAAAAGAAGGAGAAGGCTCTAGTTTAAAAAACAATTATAGGAGTTCCGGCCAAGATGGAGGCATAGGCAGTCGCACTGTGCTTCCTCGTGCAACCAAGACTGAAAACAACAAAGATTGAGAAACAATTAACAACCAGAACAGAGGGAAATTAATTGAACAGAAGTCGGGCTCCAGTACATCCAGACCGGTAAGGAGCGGCGGAGTCGGGAGGCCTGCGAAGTGGGGACGAGAGGCGCTGGCTCGTGGGCGCGCAGGGTGCAGATGGCAGCGGACGGACCGGTGGCGGACGCTGGGCGCGGAAACGCGGAGCCGACTAGCAGACCCAGTGAGGGGCACAGGGCAGCTGGCTGTCCGCAGCCACACGTTTCCGCACGAACTAAGTGAAAAACGGGCAGCGCCGCTGCGCTTCAAAGCTTAAGAGCCCCATCTGGGAACTGAGGCCGGGAGACTCTCACAGGAGACTTCTCGGGGAAACCCACAGGGTCCGAGAAAGTGCACCAGCCCACCCGCCCGGGAGCCAGCACCAGAAGGGCC